>CATIWR010251484.1:0-17342 GCA_949677035.1 Omphalea diandra
TCGCGATATATATATATCAGAGCGACTAGATATATATATATATATATATATATATATATATATATATATATATATATATATATATATATATATATATATATATATATATATATATAATGTTCATTTATTATAGTTATAGAGCTCAGCAGACTTAAGACAGTCTTGTGAAATGGTATAGCATGTAATTTTTCTTTTTTTAAAGAATGGCTGGACTGTTAAAGTTTTAGAATTCATTTTATTTACAAATGAATTGTAAATGAATTTTTATATTTGGTATGTTATATAGAAAATATATATTTTATTTTAAATAAAATGAATATTATGTTTGATTTGAATGTAAAATTTAATTTAATATTTATTTTCTGAAAAATATCTTTGATATATATTATGTTTTTTTTTGAAACTTTACTAAGTGGAATTTATTTTAAAGAAAATAAATTTTACAAATATAATGATTAAAAATTCAAGAAAATGAGAGAATGAAAGAAGAGGGGAAAAGCAATGACGAGATAAAGAAGAAGGGAAAAAAAAAAGAGAGGACGAGAGAGAAAATGAAGAAATAAAAACAATGACATAAAAAAGAAAAAAGAAAGAAAAAAAAAAAGAAGAAAGAAAGAAAATTTTCTATCATAATAAAAACAACTTTTAAGTTAGAATTTAGTTGAAAAATTTATCAAATTTGATATAATTTGATTTAATTTTATAATCAATTTTCATATATTGAATTTTAGAATTCAATTCTTTTTATCAAATACACCAAATTTAATTTTAAAAATAAATTCTATAAAAATACATGCACCACGAGGTAGCTTTTATGCACTAATTTGTTGCATAGCTTTGAACCTCCCGTTTATTTGTTATGTTTAGCCTTTCAAGCACAATGGCTCAATATGGAAAAATAGATTCTGAATCCCTTAAAATTGGCATACATTAAGTATATAACTTTTTATTCTTTTATTATATTAAGGACTAATATGACAGTAAACATGAAATTCATGATAAGTTTATTAATAATAGTCTAAAATTATTCAAAGTTGCATTTTCTTATAAAAAAAATTAAACATTTTAGAGTCACAACATTAATTTCATTTTTTTTTTTAAAGTTTTAGTTACTTCAATTTCGAAAGTTAGTCCAATTGTTTCATTTTTTAGCTATTATAATTTTCTTAATAATTTCATTTTTTATCATTAAATATAATAAAAAATAAAAATTCAATAGCTATATGAATTAAAGTATAGATGTACATGAAGTTATAGTCTGATAGTAAGCGTATCCTGTGAGGATTGAGAGTCTCAAATTCGATTCTCTTCATCCATTATTATAGTGGGAGCCATTGATAAAGGAAAATCATCTCTTATTGTATAGCCTGTAATGCTGGATGATAAATAGTGTTTTAAGGGTATATAAAAGCTACACGGTTGTGCAAGAATAAAGAAATTTGGGATTTTTGAAAAAATATAATTAAACAATTAAGTGAGTTATTGTACCTATTAACTAACAACTAATAGTTGTAGCTCATATGTGAGCAATCTAATCACATGACACCATAAAAGAATTACTGCACAGTTGACTAGCTTGGGTTTAAAGGATTGGACAATTTCAATTTTCTTCATTTTTAAGCCCCTTCTTCCCTCTAAATACCCTTTTCTCTCAACTCCAAGCCGCATTATCTCTCAATGCTTGAGGATGTTATAGAAACCACATAAAAACATTGGAAAATATTTCTTAACCTTGGAAAGTGCATGGATTGAAGATCAAAGAATGTTAAAGAAACCCTCCCTACCTCTTCTTGAAGATGCAAGATTTAGGTCTTTTTATATGTTTTCAATCAAATTAGTTTGAGTTTCCTAACTCTTTTTCCATATGTTTAAGTACAACTTAAGTATAAGATTCTTTTTGATCCATATAAGATCAAGTAAGTTAGGTTTTGAATCCTTAAAGGGGCATAAATTGAAATGAAAAAAAAAAAGAATCCAAATGTGTTTTTCTTCAATTTATGCTCCTTTTGGATTATTAAGAGTTATGGGAACTATATTAGCGTGACAAAAGATGTACGGGTTTTAGTGTTCAAAGCCCTAAGTTTGGGCAAAGGGATATCTTAAGGGATTTGATGATTACTACTCCATTTTATTAAATTTATGGATTATCAATTATATATGTTTGAGTTTGAATTGCCTTTTATATGTGTTCTTTGAATTGTTCAGAAACCCATAACCCAAGTGTCCAATAGTTGCCCCTTGAGTTAGAACTGGGTTACTTATGTAAGCTATTCTATCTAATCCTGTGTTTATGAGCTAGTTTGATGCGAAGAAGTTAAGAGGCTATAATTTAAAGTCTTAAAACTCTAGCTTAGATGTTGTCTTATAGAAAAATTGAGAAATTACTTACCATATTCTTGCTAGATGACAATGTCTTGCATGTATATATGCTTATGGCTCCATGTGTTGGATAATAAATCCAATGTTGGGCTTATATATGAATAATCATGTATTATAGCCTGTCAAATAATATTAAGTTCAATTAAAAGTAATCCAGTGAGGTTTAATAATTTGAGCTTTAATGTCTATAATAGGGCGTAGACTTTTAATGTGTAAAAACCTAGAATTATTCCTATTTTACTATGGGTAAAATAGGAATACTAGGATAATATATATGTGGTTATAGTATCTAGATTAGTCGTACATTCTATTTCTTTTGGCATCTTATCACTTAAAAGAAAATCTAGAGAAAACACTTAAATTGCTCTCTTGGGAAGAGTACGTATTAATCTGGAAGGTCAACCACACTACTCTAACAAAGCTATTATTGGTTATTATGGATTCAACTACACTTCCGTTTGATTTTATGTTTATATTTCTTGATAATTTAACATGAGTGTTTTAGATTTATGTGAGGGTTTTCACAAGAGAGTTTCATCTAACAAGTGGTATCAGAGCCTTCATGTTGAATTATTGAGAAATTGTTTCTCTATTTTATTTGATGAATTGAAATTTGAGGTTATCCTATTTTTATTTGAATTTAGTTTTGATGATTTTTTTTAAAAAAATCTGGATATTTGGTTTTAATTAAAAAGGTGGGGGCCGCTTGTTTTTGGTTCAGTGATTTTTGAATCTGGTTTCGTCATGTTCATTATTTCGGCATATATACATATATTGGCCGTGGTTTATCCCATCCATTTTTCCGGCATAATCGTTAATTGCATATACATATTGGAATTCGTTTTTGAATGAATAATCAAAAGAAACAATATGCATGGCAGTTGATGAAAGGGGGGATGCGACCCAACGTCCATATCCAGTTTATTACTTGCAAACATAGTAAAGAACAAAACTTTGCTTCCGTGTTTGCTTCATTGGGAAGAGAGTTGGGGGCACAATCCATAATTAATTTACTTATGCCCAGTCAATAATACAATACAAAGTACCAAGTTCATATGCCTTGGTGGCACTTGTACACGTTAGTGGTGGATTAATAATCAGGCTTTGGCTTTGTTTCTTTTGCATTTGTTAGTACTTGTGATATATATATATATATATATATATATATATATATATATGGCAATATTTTATGGTTACAAAGGGTATTATTATTATTATTATTATTATTATTTTATATGTAACTACAATAGATTTAAAGAAAATTTGGTGCAATTTTAAATTCAAATATTGGTGTTATATATATATATATATATATATATATATATTAAGATGAATTAATTGAAACAATATGTTGCCAAAGTGACATCTTTTATTGAAATTGATTTATCTTGAAATATAAAAGGTTATGTTTGTATCATTTATGTGAATATTGATTGGCCCAAAGGAAGTCATATTTGACAGGAATTGCATGTACACTCATGGTAATGAACGCGTAATGATTATTTAGCTTTTTTTTCTATGCAAATAATAAATTGGCCCAAAGAAAAATTTATTATTTGACATATTCTTATTGTCAGTGTTTGATTACTACATCAAGATATCACTTACAATTTAATATTTTGTCCAAAGATAAAATATTAATGGAGTGTCTAGTATCTTGAGATGAAATTTGTCTTTATTTTGAATTTATTATTGTGATATTTGGTTTCAAAACTTATGTGAGCTTGTTTTGTTTATTTGTTGTTCTCTGTTTAGTTATAACTTTAGCTAATATTACTGCCAACATCAATTCAATTCCTACACTGAATGACTCCAACTTTAAGTCAAGGCAAGAGAACCTCTTAATAGTTCTCGAAGTAATAGATTTTGACCTTGTGTTAAGAATTGATTCTCCTCCACTTAAGAATACATCTGATGAAAAGAAGGATAAAGAAAGGTGAGAGAAATCAAATCACATGTGCATGATGATTATGAAGAGAGCCATTCCTGAAGCATTTAGGGGCACAACGTCTGAAAAGATTACTACAAATAAAGATTTCTCTGTAGATCTTTAAAAGAGATTTGTTAAGAACAAAAAGGCTGAGATATGTATGCTATTAACAACTCTCATTTCAATGAGGTATAAAGGTAAAGACAATATCAAGAAGAACATCCTAGATATGTCTCACCTTGCTTCTAAGCTGAAAGCACTTATACTTGATCTCTTTAAGGACTTGCTAATGCATCTGGTTCTTATATCTCTTTGAACACAATTTAACTAGTTTACAAGTGAGCTACAATTGTCAAAAAGAGACTTGGTCTTTGAATGAGCTCATGTCACACTGTGTTCAAGAAGAGGAAAGGTTGAAGCAAGATAAGACAAAAAGTGCTCACTTGGCCTCAATCACTAAGGACAAGGGCAAGGGAAAGAAAAGAAAGAAGGATAAAGAAGATGCACATATATCACCTCAAGTGAAACAACTATACAAATCAGGTGAACTTGAAGGTAAAGGTTGCTTCTTTTGTGGAGCTGAAAGGCATAAGAATAAACAATGGACCATTTATCACGCATGGCGTGCTAAGAAAGGTAAGCTTCTTAATATGGTTTGTTATGAGTTTAATTTAACTTTGATACCTATACACACTTAGTGGATAGATTCTGGTGCAACAATTCATGTAAATGCATCTGTGCAGGGTTGCTCGAGTTGCCGAAAGCCAAATGATGATAAAAGATACATCCATGTGGGCAATAACAAGATAGTTAAAGTAGCGACAATAGGAAAATTTAGATTATTGTTAAAAATTGAAAACTATTTAGATCTTGATGAGACATTTATTGTACCATTTTTAGGTGGAATTTAGTTTTTGTTTCTACTTTGGACAATTTCGGTTATTTTTGTCTATTTGGAAATGGAAAATTCAGTTTGTTCCATGATGATTCCAAATTATTTGGTATCGGTTATTTATTAGGCTATGATAATATTTATTTATTAGATACAATTACCTCTTATAATGAATCCTTGCAATTAAGTGCATGAGGTGTAAAGATAAAATTAACCAATGTGAATTCTGATTCATTATGGCATAAGAGATTAGGTCACATATATAAATAGAGAATTAAGAGACTTGTGTCAGATGGAATTCTTGATTCCCTTGATTTTACAAATTTTGATGTTTGTGTTAACTATATAAAGGGAAAACAAACCAATAAAAGGAGATTTGAAGCCAACAGGACTTTAAACGTCTTAGAACTTATACATACTGACATAATGGGCCATTTCAACAGTATTTTATAACGTTCATAGATGATTTTTCAAGATATGGATTTATTTATCTCATTCATGAAAAATCACATTCACTAGATGTGTTCAAAAGTTATAAGGCTGAAGTTGAGAATCAACTTAGAAAAAGGATCAAAAGCATCAAGTTTGACTGTGGTGGTGAATACTATGATAGATATGACGATTCAGGTGAACAATGTCCAGGACCATTTCCTAAATTCCCAGAGGAATGAATTATCATTCCATAGTACACCATGCCAGGTTCACCCACTACAAATTTCTGAAAGATAAAACAAGATGCTTAAGGACATGGTAAGGAATATTATTTCTCATTCAGCCTTACGAAAATCATTTTAGGGAGAAGTACTTAAAACTACAGCCTATATCCTTAACAGGGTTCCAACTAAAGCAACTACTAAAACTCCTTGTGAGCTTTGGATAAGAAAAAATCCTAGTTTAAAACACTTGCATATTTGGTGATGTACAACTGAGGCAATGCCTTATAGGCCTAATGAAAATAAACTAGACTCAAAGACAGTGGGTTGTTATTTTATTGGATACTCTGAAAGATCCATGGGTACAAGTTTTATGATCCCATAACTAAGTCAATTTTTGAGTGAGCAAATGCTCGATTCTTTGAGGATGTCGAGTTTATGGGAGGAGATACGGTTAGGGACTTTGTCTTTAAAGAGGAATCTGTTGATATTCCCATAAGTGTTATTAGCATTGATTAGGATCTCATTCCTAACTTTGTTGAATACACAATAAATCAAGACAATGTCAAAAACCTCCCGTTCAAGTTATTGTTCAAGAAGAACAAACTCTACCACCTTAAGAACCTATGCCATTAAGGAGATCCACTAGAGAAAGGACAAGTACAGTGTTATATGACTACAATGTATTTCTTCAAGAACATGAGGTTGACATTGGAGTGACAAAAACGATCTAATCAACTTTTGTTAAGCCATGGAAAGTTTTAACTCTCAATGTGGATAAATGTCATGCATGAGGAGATTAAGTCCATGAAGGACAATGACATGTGGGATCTTATCCCATTGCTAAAAGGTGAGAAACCAATTGGTTGCAAATGGATATTTAAAACCAAGAGGAATTCAAAAGGCAATATGGAGAGACATAAAGCTCGTCTTGTTGTCAAAGGCTTTACACAAAAGGAAGACATCGATTATAAAAAGGCTCTATCTCCAGCTTCCTTAAAAGACTCTTTTAGGATCATAATGGAATTAGTGGTGCATTTTAATCTTGAGTTACATCAAATGAATGTAAAGACAACATTTCTAAATGGTGATATTAATGAAACAATTTATATGGTGTAACCCGAATACTTTGTGTTAGGAGATCCAAAGAATATGGTTTGCAAACTTAAGAAATCCATCTATGGGTTTGAGCAAACATCTCGACAATGGTATTTGAAGTTTCATCAAGTGATTATTTCGTTCTGTTTTGAGATAAATTTGGTTGATGACTGTGTATATCATAAGTTCTGCAGGTGCAAACATATTATTTTGGTTTTATATATTAATGACATTTTGCTTACTAGTAATAATATAGAGAAACCAAAAGCTTTCTAGCTAAGATTTTTGAGATGAAAGATCTTGGTGATGCATCTTTTGTGTTAGGAATTCAAATATACCCAAATTTCTCTTTGGTTTTCTTGAATTATCACAAAAGAGATATATCAAAAAGATTCTTAAAAGATATGACATGCAAGATTGCAAACCAAGTGATACCCCTATGACTAAAAAAGATAAATTTAGTCTCAATTAGTGCCCTAAGAATGATTGTGAGAAAAAGGAAATAGAGAAGATTCCTTATGCATCTGCAGTAGGGAGTCTAATGTATACTCAGGTTTATATGAGTCCAAATATTGCGTATGTCATGGGATGTCGGGTAGATATTTAAGTAATCCAGGAATAATAAACCACTGGAAAGCAGTCAAATTGGTTTTACGAGAATAAAAGGCTACATGCTCACATGGAGGTTGGATCAACTAGGGATCATTGGGTTTTCTAACTTCGATTTTGATGGATGCTAAGATAGTATGAAATTTACTTCGGGCTAATCTATTTGCTAGTTGGAGGTGCAATTTCTTGGAAGAGTGATAAATAGTCTTTTATAGCCTTTTCTACCATGGCAGCAGAGTTTATAACATGTTATGAGGTGTCTAATCATGGAATATGGCTACAAAATTTTATAACGGGACTGCACATAGTAGATGGCATTAAAAGGCTATTTAAGTTATTTTTTGACAATAAGTCAGTAGTTTTATATTCCAATAACAATAAGAGGTCAACAAAGTTAAAACACATAGACATTAAGTTCCTAGTTGTTAAAAAAAGAGTTTAGAGTGGACATTTGTCTATTGAGCACATTAACACAAAGTCCATCATTGCGAATCCAGTTACTAAGGAATTTTTCACCCAAGATGTTTCATGAGCATACTACTTGTATGAGTGTTAAGTTATTTGAGGACATTCAGTTTTAGTAGGAGTTTGATATTTTTGATGCTTTTAATATAAACATTTACAGTTATTTTAGTTTATGGATATTTTTAAGGTTATTTTCTGCAAAAATAAAGTTTTGGTTCATTTTCACTCTGATTTTAGTATGGTTTGTCTCACTAAAGTTTAAGGTGGAGCAGTTGGAAATAGGCATGTTTAGACACATTGCATGGAATTTTCATGCTACACATCCACGTCATGATCCGCGTCATTTAGTTGTATTGATATATATGACCAATGATAGGTTAAATTACGATAAATGTAACAAAAGCCACTTTGATCCTATATTAATATAATTGATGGACTGGATTATAGATGCATTTAGGCAATGACAACAAAGTTAAGCTCACACAGTTATTTTCTAATACAAAATTATAAGATAATACATATAGCCCAAGTGAGAGATTGTTGGATAATAAATCTAACATTGGGCTTATATATGAATAATTATGTATTATGAAATATCAAATAATATTAAGCCTAATTAAAAGTGATCCAATAAGGTTTAATAATTTGGATTTTAATGTATTTAATAGGGTGTAGGCCTTTAATGTATAAAACTTAGGGTTGTTGTGTGTTTATGGTCCCATATTAGACATACATTCTATTTCTTTTGGCATCTCATCACCTAAAAGGAAACCTAGTGAAAACTTAAAGGGCTCTTTTAGTAGGAGTACGTATTGATCTAGAAGGCCAACCACACTACTGTAACAAAGCTATTGGTCACTATGGTTTTAGGTACTCTTTCGTTTAACCATCTGTTTATATTTTTTGATAATTTAACATGAGTGTTTGGAATTTATGTGATGGTTTTCACAAAAGGGTTTCATCTAACACTAGGATTTTAAGAGGCTATAAAGAACTTAGGGTTTAAAAGATGCTAAGATGATGGTTCAAGGTTGCCTCGTCAAGTAATATGAATAGTTATTATAATATTTTTTATTCTATTTCATCATAACATAATCATAAATCATATGACACATATGTATATAAGCTAGGTAAGATAATTAAAGATATAAACAAGAAGTATTTGCATATGTTTTGACATAGTTAAAATTCATTGCCAATGTTTGCATATAAGTTATGTTATGATATAGTCAAAATTCATTGCTAATGTTTATGTTGAAGCTATATGATATGTTTGGTGTCTTTGTGATGTAATTAAAATTTCCCTAGCTAAGTTATGATCAGTCATAATAAGGAAAAAAAGGTAAGAAATGAACTAAAATAAACTCATACATGTATTAACCCAAGTCTTAACATCACTTCTCTTACTGCAAAGAAAGGTTAAGTAGTTTTGATAGTTTTTTTAGTCAAAGCTTGCAAATTTAAATGACACAGACTAGCATTTTAATTAAATGGTAAATAAAAACTATCTACAGTTATTCCAAGTTTCAATTTTTATGAATATCAGAATTCCTGTCCCAATTCAATTAAAAAAATTAGTGCTTTAATTGAATGGTAAATAGAAAACTATCTTGGAGTGGTATATACAAAGTTTCAATTTAAGAATATTCAAATTTCTCTCTTAATTCAGTTATATAATAATAAATAATGCAATATAATATGGAGATTACGATTACTTTTTTTTTTTTAAAAAATATGTTTCATTAATAAAAAGAACATTTTGATCTCTAAAGGCGATAATGGATTGGGTTGATGGGTTCAATACAAGTTAATTTCAAGGGATTGATTATGGATCTTATTTTTTTAGACGAATTTGGATTGAGTCACTTTAAGTTGCAAGTTGGGTCACTTTGAATTACGAATCAAGTTGTATTGGGTCATCAGATCAAGGTGTAAAAAGGAACTCGACTCTTTTTTGAGTTTCAAATTAAGTTAGGTCACTCTTAGTTATAATTTTAAAATAAAAAAAATATTGTTTTATTTAATAACTATCTCACATATCAAGTGAAGGTTCAAGTTGACTAGTAAGCCGAGTTAGGTCAACTTTGGCTTTGAGTTAGATTTAGATTGGGTCTTCTTAGTTTTGGGTCGGTCCAATTATTTTTGGATATAATTGAATTGAAATTTTAGGTCAGATAAGAAATTGTTGACTCTGTTATTTATAAATACATGAAAATGATAAGTAGTATATTAAGAAGTACATAAACATATAACATGATAAAGTAGAACCAAATTTCTCTAAAATTCTCCAAATGAATTGACAAAGCAAATGTAGATTGATTGCTAATATATGTGTTCAACTTGATAGTTATTTTTTTTACCATAGTTTGACTAGAAAAATCTTTTAATGAGCTTGATGATTAATTATCCAAAAATCGTAAAGAATATCAAACTTTCACAAAGGAAAAATTCAAAACTTTTCTGAAGGAAGACTTAAGCATTCTTATTATAAGAAATATAAATAACAAAAAACATATAAATACTAATAAAAATGAACCTAGGAAGGTACTTTTTAACTAGATCCGAGATCTAGATCTACAGATCTAGCTAAATCTAAAAAGTATTTCAAGAAAAACCTAAAGACATAAAAAACAATAAAATAAAACAAAAGAATTCAGTGCCAATTAAGAGAATCACTAATAGTGCCAAAATAATAAGAAAGAAGAAGTTAAGAGAAAAAACATTGATGGTGGAGAGGAAGGTGGAGTTAAGAGAAGTTTTGGTTTGGTATTAGGTGCATTATGAGATTATGGTTATATTGGGTTTTCAAATATTATGAGTTATATGACATGTTTTAGCCTCAAAAGACATCACAAAAATGTTTTTCTCCTTTTAGATTTTTTCACTCTTTAATCTTCAATTTGTAAGAGTTTGTTCTTCCCTTGTAAGTTTTACTCTTAATTATTTCACCGCTCTTGTCAATACTCAATACATGCAGAACAAATACATATGAAGATTTGCATGCTTTACCTTTTTCTTGAACGATATCTAGAGTCTGAACTCTAGTTAATTAATTCACTTTTTTTGAAAATAATCATATTGGAGAAATTTTCTATAGGCCTTGTAAGAAACATATTTGTACTTTGGATACCACGTCTTAATGAAAAAGATCAAATCCAGTAAAAACTTCCACCAAAAACCTTGATCAAAAGATCAAATCTAAAAGTTGTTGGCTTCTTTACTTCCACTAAAAGCTTCAATTGAAAATTCACTATACTCAATAATATACTAAAAATGGATTGATAAAGTTTATGAAATCTTATTTTTGTATAGCAAACTATAATAGTTTTTTTTATACAACAAACTATAATATTTTACTTACTAATCAATTATACTTTATGAAATTCATAGTAGTCATATTTATGAATGTCATAAATATTTTATGCATTAAATTGTAGTTAGAAACTATTCCAAGTTATCATAAATCACATTAGTTTAAATTTACAATATTTTTAAAATAAATAATAATATTCTTAGTACAAAATACATTAAATTGCAATTTGCAAATAATCCAAGTTATTATAAACCATATCAGAATCCAGAGTGATAAGGATAACAAATCTTGTTTTGAATTTTGTATTCTATAGCTTGTTTGTGACTACTTCAAAATTCTCTTGTATCCTGTATTATAAATACCTAATATCAATAGATCAGCTTGTGTGTTTTTCCTACAATATCATTTGCATGGTACAAGAGCTTTATGTGGTTTAACAATGTAGCTTTATATCACTAGCTAATAATAATAACTAGCAAATTGTTCTTTCCTCTTCTTCTTCCATTACAACCCTACCAAATGTTGCACATCAAATTACAAGTAAAACTGAACTCTACAAACTATTTGATTTGGCATGCATAACTTATGCCACTTTTTTATAGCTTTGGCAAGTCATATTGATGAAAACACAAAGCCTCCTCTAAAAATAGTAGATAATCAACCTAACGCTCAACACCACAACTAGTTTAAGCAAGATTAGTTGGTTCTAAGTTGGATTGTCAAATCCATCTTAGAAAGCTTTGTGCCACCGGTTATTGGAGTTTCATGTGCCAAAGATATTTGGAAAAATTGGCAACTTCCTATGTAGCAGGATCAAAGGCACAAATTCATAATATTAAGTTAAATCTTTCTCATCTAGAGAGTCTTATGAATCTATCGTACAATACACTCAATGAGCAAAGGCATGCATGATCAACTTGTAACCTTGCAAAGTTCAATTGGAAAGGATGACTTGGTTCAACTCATAACAAATGGTTTCGATTCAACTTACAAACCATTCGATCTTTCTGTTGAAAATAGAAATGGAGATGTAAGCTTTGATGAGTTATATGGTCTATTGTTCAGTGAGGAAGTAAGTCTTGCTGCTGAAAATGTAAAACACAGTACACCTGCATTTTCTTTTTATTATATTCAGAATTCTTCTCAACATAGCAATAATACCTGAGGTGGAAGAGGTGGTCATGGTGGTTACAACAATCATGGTGGAAGAGGTGGACATGTTAACTATCAATCATTAAACTCTTATAATCAGTCAACGATTGATCCTATGCAGTTAATTTGTCATAATTGCAATGGTTTTGGTCATCTTTCTTGACAGTGTCCTACGCCAAAGGTCAACAAAAACACTCTAAACCTTTAGCTCATTTTGCAACTACCATCAAACCTTCTCAACCATAACCCTAAGTTATGGACACTGAAGCTACACACCGCATGACACCTGAGCTTGAAAATTTAACTGCTTAAACTTCCATGTTTCTGATGAAGTAAAAATCGAGAAGGGTAAAACCCGTTCAATTGCTCATATTGGTTCTTTAAATTGTTATTCTCATAAGAAACTCTTTCAATTGCAGGATGTTTTTCATGGTCTTAGTGTTTGTGATAATCTATTATCTGTTTCAGCTTTTATCAATTCTAACAATGTTTTTATTGAAATTTTCCCATCTCATTTTGAAATCAAGGATATCCCCACTAAGGAGTTATTAATTTTAGGCCCCAAATATGATGGTCTATACCCATTGTTTCTTGCACCAATTACTCAATTTGTTTCTTCAAAGATGGTGTTACTTTGTTCTCTCACTCCTTGGTACAATCGATTGGGTTATGCTCCTCAATGCACTATGGAAACTATTCCTTGTCAATATCAAATTTTTGTTTCTTCTAGTAAAGATTGATCACTTTGTTGTTTGTTCCATTAGAAAGAGTCAAACTTCCTTTTTCTAGTTCATAATTTAATGCTAGTGCACCTTTAGAATTTATTTTTTCATATTTATGGGGTCTTGCTCCCGTAACTTTAGTTGACATTTTCAAATATTATATTTTGTTTTATGATTATCATAGCAAGTATAGCTGGATTTATTTTCTTTACTATAAATCTAAAGTTTTAAGTACTTTCATCAAATTTCATCATCATGTTGAGAAATATTTTGACAGGTCTATTAAAATTTTTCAATCTGATTGGGGTTGTGAGTTTCAAGCTATGAAATCTTATTTGAGTGAAAATGGAATTAGCCATCATCATTATTGCCTTTACACACCTAAGCAAAATCATTGAGTAGAATGACAACATAGACATGTTGTTGAGGTTAGTCTTTCCTTGTTGCACCACTCATATGTTCCTTAAATATGCCTTTGATACTACAGTATCTATTATCAATTGATTTCCGATGCCTTTATTGCAAAATTCCACCCCTAATACTTATTCACCGAGCTATCATGAAATGAAGGTTTTGGTTGTCTTCGCTATCCATGGTTGCGCCCATATGCTTAGAATAAAATTTCCCCATGTTCTCAGAAGTGTGTTTTTCTAGGTCACAGTAAAATTTACAAAGGATATCTTTGTCTTGATCTTTCCACTTCAAAAATTGTAATTTCTTGTCATGTTGTTTATGATGAGCAGGTTTTTCCTTTTCAAGTCAGGAAATGTCAAATTTCAATGTCCATACAAACTCTCCTTCCACAATTTTAATCCCACCAGCCATTACATTAACAAGTCCTAATCACTTACCACCACAACTAATACCGACCCCGATCTTTACATTAAACAATCCTAATATCATTGATACCTTCTTTTTGCATAGCTCACTAAAACATCGACTACTTCTAATTCAACTAGTCCTGGATTACCTTTAGTTGTTGACCTCACAAATGCTAGTCTATGACCTATTATTGCTCCTTCATCGATTATACACGAAACCCACCCTATGGTAACAAGGTTATAAATAGGATAGTTAAAACCAAAGCCCTATTTGTTACTAATTCTATTCCCACTGACCCTAGTACTTTTGCACAAGCTGGTAAATTCGAAAAGTGACGTGAAGCAATGAACTTTGAGATTGATGCTCTTTTTGCCAATGATGCATGGGATTTGATACCACCTAACCCCTTACAAAATATAATCGAGTGCAAGTGGGTGTATCACATAAAACAGAAGCCTAATGGTTCTATTGATCAATATAAGGCACATTTGGTAGCTAAGGGCTTCACACAACACCCTAGAGTAGATTTCCATGAAACATACAGTCCTCTTGTAAAACCAACAGTTGTACGACTTATTTTATCTATTGCCTTATCAAATAGCAAGTTAAGCAATTCGATGTAACGAATGCCTTCATGGAAAAATTGATGACGATGTCTTCGTGGCACAACCAACAAGTTTTGTAAGTGTTAAATATCTCGAGTTTGTTTGCAAATTAAGTAAGTCTTTATATGGTTTGCATCAAGTACCATGACAAATGATTTTGTTGTCTTTAGAATGCTTTGCTAAAGCTGAGTTTTGTTGGATAAAAAATGGACAGCTATCTTCTTTACCCGAATGAAAATGAAAGGTCCATGTTTTGCCATATATATGTTGACAATATAATCTTGACAAGAAGTGACATGAGCCATGTCATTTCTATTATCTCTTAGCATCGAAGCCAACTGGTATTCTACTAGATTGTTGTTAACTCAAAGAAATTACATACAAGATTTGCTTGTCAAATCCAAAATGGAATTTCTACTCCATCTTGCTCAGTTAAAATTATCCTTGAACAAGGGTCCCTCTTTTCATGATCCATCTTTGTATAGAAGCACAGTAGGTGGTCTACGATACCGATCCTTCATGAGATTGGATATTTCATATTTGATGAATAAAGTTTCACATTTCATGCATCCATGAACATTACTCTGCTGTTAAACGAATTTTACGGTATCTTTGCAGCACTGTCTCTCATGGTCTTTTTCTTTGATAATCTTTATGTGCTTGTATAAGTGCATATGCTAACGCTGACTAGGGTGGCGCTATTGATTATAGAAAATCTACCTTGGATTTCTGTATCTTTGTTGGTAATAATATCATTTCCTGGTGCTACAAAAAGCAATGTACATTAGCTCATTCCTCTACTAAGGCCGAGTATAAGGCTATTACTTAAATAACTTCTGACTTACAATGGTTAACATCTTTGTTAAATGAGATTGGCAGACCGGTTACAGTTTCTCCTATACTTTGGTGTGACAACTTATGTGCTATTTACCTCACTACAACTCTAATTTTTCATTCTCACTCAAAAAATTGGAAATTGATTTTCATTGTGTGCGAGATTAGGTCTCAAACAAGTTGCTTTTAGTTTGATATCTAACTTTTGCTGATCAAATAACTAATTGTCTTACCAAGCTAATGTCCAAGCATCGATTTCTTGTTTGGCATCATATGTTGACAATTGTTTCCCACTCTGGTCAAATTGAGGGAGGGTTATAAGGATAATAAATCTTGTTTTGAATTTTGTATTCTACAACTTGTTTGTAACTATTTCATATATTGTGTCTCTCTTGTATCTGTATTATAAATGCCTAATATCATTGTGTGTTTTTCTTAAAATGCCATGTACATAGACTACTAGAAATGCAAGAAGCATAAAAAAATATTGAATTATTGATCCCTTAAATTATTGAATCTTTGGTTTTTTTTTTTTAATACATACTTTATAGGGGCTTTGTTTAACTATTTTTCTTATCTTGGTTTTTTTTTGTTTTTTGTTTTTTTTTTAATCTTGGCTCTTGTAGAAGGATCTGAAGGTAAGAAAATTAAATATGCAACATTTTCTTCTCATGAGAATCTCTTATGGGTTTAATAAGCAGGACACTGTTGATCTAAATATTATATCATAATCAAAACCAAAGCATTAAGTTTATAATTCTTTTCTACTTATATGCACTTCATAGTATTTATCTTTTTTTATGCAAAATGATAAATACTTGCAATTCAAACAAGAAATGCTAGGCCATGAAAGATGAGTAATAGGCTTAATAAAATCGATCATCTAAAATTTCTTAAGAGTGAGCAGTTGATGCTTTATTTATGTGCCAATGGAATGTAACACATTCATAATACTACTAGTTAACAACGAAGACTTTGTCACATAGATTCATTTAATTGTTCTCTGAATAAATAGATAAAAGGGCAATGAGATTCAAATTGTGGTATCGAATACACACACGCGCGCGCACACACACACATATATATATGTATATACATATATGTGTATATATATATGTGTATACACACACACACACACACACACACATATATATATATATATATATATATATATATATATATATATATATATAGATATATATATGTTACTGACATGAATATTTTGTCTTGTACTGTAAATTTCTTATTTAGTGTTTATATTCTAATTGTAGTAATTATCATAATTATAGACTTGATTATAGGCTTGATTGTAGGCTTGATTATAGACTTGATTATAGGCTTAATTATATGCTTAATTATAGGCTTGATTATAGGCTATATTATAGGCATAATTATAGGCTTGTATACAAGGAAAATAGGTCTGTATATAAGGCTGGTTCTTTGCCTTTACCAAATACACATTTTTCTGCAAATCTTTTCTTCTTCTTATTTACATGGTATCAGAGCTTTGATCCAATATGGCTCTTGTTCCTCTCTCTTCATCATCTTCTTCCTCGTCTAATTCGTCCATCAATTCTTCTTCTTCCTTCTCCATTAAATTGAATTCCACTAACTATCTTGCGTGAAAAACTCAATTCGGCCCTATCTTAAACTTTCGAGATTTGCACGGTTTCATTGATGGAACAAAACCATCACCTCCTAAAACCATCCCTACTTCAGATACAGATCCCACTCCAAAACCAAATCCAGAATTTGTGGATTGGTTCAAAAAAGACCAGCTTCTTCAATCATGGCTTCTGACATCCTTAACCGAGGAGGTGTACCCCTTCATTATTGGTCTTAATTCCTCTTTTGCTGTTTGGCAAGCT
>CATIWR010251569.1:0-11711 GCA_949677035.1 Omphalea diandra
ATGATTTTGTCTTGTTGCAATAGGTTTACAAGTGGAATTTTTGACCCTTTAGGATCAGAATTAAAGGGTTAGACATGAGTTATAGCAGAAGAGAGAGAGAAAGCTAAGGAAGAAAGAAAGAAAAGAAGAAGAAGAAGAAGAAGAAGAAGAAGAAGAAGAAGAAGAAGAAGAAGAAGAAGAAGAAGAGGAAGAAGTGTGGGCTGCCTAGGAAAGAGTCATAAGGTTTTCTAATTTTGAGACAATAGGTAAGTTAATTTATCTTCTTCTCAAATGAAGTTAACCTCCCATGACATGTTAATCATGCATGGTTAGTAAGAATTATGGAGTAATTGAGGTAGAGCACTTGGATGGAAGTTGAAATTCAAGAGAACAAGAGCTGATTGTGTTGGATTTTGCTGTTAGAGTAGGATTTTGTACCCACAATTTCATAACCCTAGAAAAGGAATTAGGGAAAGTGAAAAATATGAAAGTTGTAGCTTTATATCCCATATAAATGCATATGAAACATTGTGGCTCATTCATAAGGGCTGGTTCATAACTAACCGAAATGACCTCAATCTTTCTGTTTTCTTGTATTTTGATGGCCTTATATTTTGATTTTGACAAAGTTTAAAACATTGATTGATTTGTTATGTGGAAAGAGATATGACTCATTGATTGGGACTGACCCTGTACCCAGATGAAACCCCACCTTTCTTTTAATTCTGTTTTCTAAGAATTTGATGGACATAGATTCAAAATTTGATGATGGTCCAAACTTGAAAGTTTGTATATTTATGTCTAATCTACATGCCTGTGAAATATTTTTGCCAAATCCAGCATGGTTGTTGAGATATTGTCCCTCCATCATGACTGTTTATCAATATGTTACAAATCTGCCCACCCTGAGATTGGTCCTTTGTTTTAGTGACCTCATAGATTGAATTAGAGAATGAGTAAAACATGAACAATGTTCTTTTATGTGTTGTGTAACTTTTGGTAAATCAGTTTTGCAATTTGATTTGTACAATTTATGATATATCCGAGAATGTAAGACCTACTTATACTGAGATGACATTGAAATAGAGCAAAATTCAAAAATTCACCACATTTTTTATGCGCTTGATATTAGCTTGAAATTTGAATATGTTGTCTTATTATGTGTCTAGTTTTTTTTAAAAAAGAATCAAGTCATTTGGACAAGTATATCTAGAATTATTGGCATGAGAGTGTAGCAAGCTCAGGCTGCCATATAAGGAAAAACATGCATAAACACTAGGTCCACTTACATGGATCATGCCATAGGTGCAAACCAAGCATTCATAATAATTTTGGCATACTTATAACATGTATGTATCAAATTTTAGGATATCAACACTTTGAGGAAGCCCTAGAGAGAGAACCAAACCTACCATAAAGGTTGGTCACATCAAAAGGTGAGTAAAAGCCATAATTAGATTCAATGTGTATGTGATAATTTTATGATATGAATTTGTTCTATTAGATATATATATGATTGAATTATTACATTTTACATGTGAATACAAGTCAAGTGAGAATCATATGCTCTTAATGATTACTTGGTATACCATTTGTGAATGAGCACTTGCACATGGAACTAAAAGGGTGTTGTGACCATCTTGTCAAATACTTGCAAATCACATGGAAGATGGACCAATAGGTCCCATTGGCACATGTTATTGATGAAATGAACCACTTGTTATATGTTGTCTAGCAAAATCAAATGTCACTTGAATCACATGAATTTTCGAGAGTAGTGTTTGCCTTGCAAGGTCACGACACAAAAATAAATCTATTGCACTTGCACTTTCATAGTCAATTGTTATACTTATAGTATATCCTGATGATATTCTTATGTTGGTTGTGCCATAAAAATTTAATTATTGTTTTTATTCACTGAGTCACGACTTACCAAATCGTAAATTTTTTTCAGATATTGAAGCATAAGATTGGACATTTTGGTGCTTAGGGTTCTGCATTGAGACACATAGACCACAGGTCATCGACTGAATTCCAACTCTCTCTCTCATTGTATCATGTACATACATCTAGATAAGGACTAGTTTATAGTCACTAGCCTTGAACATTAGTTAACATATATATACATTAAATACATGTTTGATTGTGTATGTATAATGAATAAAACCTTTATGCATATGTATTTTGGACATGAATGCTAAGAGTTTTGTAAATGAAAATGGTCGTTACAGTTTTTGGTATCAGAGCCTGGTTAGGTTCCATAGGGACATTCATATGAACATGACATGACATTTGCATTATTATGCATTATGATATGACATAGTCTTATATGTCTATAGGGCATTAGCAGAAGGTAGTCATGGTAGTACCTATGGCTCACCAAGAGGAGATGAGTCAGCCGATTTGCATTCCATATAAGCATCATGCTAACCATTAAGAGATCAACTTGCTAGCACAGTTAGATCTCTCACACATTCTCATGCACAACACATATCTTATAGTCAACCACAACATACAATTGGTGAACCAACAGTGCATGGTCCAAAAATTCAAAGAGAGAGAGAAAAGGTATGATAAATTAAGAAAATAGGATGCAGTTGACTTCAGTGGTACCACAGATCCATCAGTGGTAGAGACATGGCTAAAAGGAACACAAAGAGTTTTGAACTTGATGAAATGCACACCAGAAGAAAAGTTTGATTATGCAGTATCGCTATTATAAGGGGATGCATACGATTGGTAGGAATCCATGCTAAAGAGTGATGCCCAGCCTCCAGTGCTTACATGGGATGACTTTCTTCGTGAGTTCAATAATAATTACATGCCAGAAGTATATAAAGATGATAAAAGAAGAGAGTTTTTGAACCTAAAGCAGGGGCAGATGACTATAGCTAAATATGAGGTAAAATTTAATCAATTATCTCATTATGCGTCCTTCATGATAGCCACTAATAAGGACAAATGTCAAAAATTTAAAGAAGGATTGAGATATAAGATCAGAAGTAAGATCACAGCTGCAGATCTTAAAAGTTATACCAAACTAAAAGCTATTGCAATTAGGGTGGAAAGATTACAAAAAGAAAGGATGGAACAACGAGTAAAAAGAGGGCCTATTGAGTTTATGGGGGATTTTAACAGAAAGAAAGGTAAATGTGGAGATTATATGCCATTATAGTCCAGTGCTAAGGGTAGTTACCCTAGCTATAGAGGCAGAGGATTAGGACTTTCATCTTATGTAGGCAGAGGTCAAGGTCAAGGTATGCAACAACGACCCTCATGTGTACTTTTTGGCAGGCAACATATGGGTGAATATAGAAAATTGACTGGCAGGTGCTGCTTTTATAGGTCTTTTGATCATATGGTTAGAGATTGTCCTAAAAAATCTAGAATGTCAGAGGGAGGTAGAGGCAGAGACAGAGCTACATCAAAGCCCACAGTTGAAGTTTCAAAGGCAAGTAGAGTTGGAGTATCATTTGGTAGAGGCAGAGGCAGAGGTCGAACAACTACAATTGGCTAAGGTATGAGCATATTAGAAGGTCATAGTTTTAGACCCTCGACACAGGCCAGAGTATTTGCCATGACTAGGCAAGAAGTTGTTGCTGCTCCAGAAGTAATCACCGGTAGACTTTTTCTCCATGATTTAGAAGTCAATGCATTAATTGATCCTGTCTCCACACATTCATTCATTTCATTGAACATGGCATCACAATTAAGCATCAACCTTTAGGTTTTGATCTATGTGTTAGTACTCCTTTGAGAGATGTGATGATTGTGGATAAGGTATGTCATTATTGTGTGATTCACATTGATGACGTTGAGTTGAATGCTGATCTAGTATTGTTGCCACTACATGAATTTGATGTGATACTGGGTATGGATTGGTTGTCCAAATATCATGTAATAGTGAATTGTTTTACTAAGGAAGTTGTTATGGAATCTCCAAATCATACAAGGTTGTGTTTCAAAGGGAAAGGCAAATTGTACCTTTATGTCTAATTTCTACTATCAAGGCTTTTCGCATGATTAAAAGTGGTTATGAGGCTTATTTGGCACAAGTGGTAGACACAAGGTTAACAAATGAATTACTTGAGAATATTTTCATGGTGAATAAGTTTCCAGATGTGTTCCCAGCTGACTTACATGGTTTGTCATCTGATAGGGAGATAGAATTCACAATTGAGTTAGTCCTAGGAACTGCACCAATATCCATACCACCTTATAGGATGGCTCCAGCTGAGTTGAGAGAATTAAAGACCCAATAGCAGGAACTACTTGAAAAGAGATTCATCAAACCTAGTGTGTCACCATTGGGTGCTCCAATATTATTTGTTAAAAAGAAAGATGGGACAATGAGGCTGTGTATTGATTATAAGTAGTTAAATCGAGTCACTATGAAGAACAAGTATCTTTAACCAAGGATAGATGATCTGTTTGACCAGTTACAAGGAGCACGAGTGTTTTCTAAAATTGACCTAAAATTAGTATATCATCAGCCCAAAATTTCAAGCTCAGATGTACCGAAGACAACTTTTTAAACCAGGTATGGGCATTATGAATTTTTGGTGATGCCATTTGGTTTGACTAATGCACTAATAACGTTTATGACTCTCATGAACAAATTTGTAATTGTGTTCATTAATGACATACTGGTGTATTCAATGAGCAGAGAGGAGCATGAACAACATTTAAGGATTGTGTTGCAAATTTTGAGAGAAAAATGACTATTTGCTAAATTAAACAAGTGCGAGTTCTGGATTGACTATATGGTATTTTTAGGACATAGTTTCTGAAAAGGGCATAGAGGTGGATCCAAACAAAATTAAAGCAATAGTAAAATGGGAAACCCCAAAGAATGTTGCAAAAGTTTAAAGTTTTTTAGGATTAACTGGGTATTATCGTCGATTTGTTGAGGGATTTTCACTTCTAGCTGCTTCTTTGACTAAGTTACTTTGAAAAAATATACCATTTTAGTGGTCTAAAGCATGTCAGGAGAGTTTTGATGAATTAAAAGATAGATTGAGATCAACTCCAGTGTTAGCCATTCCTATTGGTAATGGAGGATTTGTAGTATATAGTGATGCCTATTGGTAATGGAGGATGGAGGTGCTTAAGGAGTAAAGAAGAGGGACTACAAGAGGAAAGTGAGCTTCCAACTAATAGGAATGCAACACCATGATTTTGTCATGTTGCAATAGGCTTACAAGTGGAATTTTTAACCCTTTAGGATCAAAATTAAGGGGTTAGACGTGAGTTATAGCAAAAGAGAGAGAGAGAGAGAGCTAAGGAAGAAAGAAAGAAAGGAAGAAGAAGAAGAAGAAGGAGAGAAAGAAGTATGGGTTGCCTAGGAAAGAGTCCTAAGGTTTTCTAATTCTGGGATAATAGGTAAGTTAATTTATCTTCTTTTTAAATGAAATTAACCTCTCATGACATTTCAATCATGCATGGTTAGTGAGAATTATGGAGTAATTGAGGTAGAGCTCTTGGATGGAAGTTGAAATTCAAAAGAACAAGAGCTGATTATGTTGGATTTTGCTGTTAGAGTAGGATTTTTTACCCATGATTTCATAACACTAGAAGAGGAATTAGGGAAAGTGAAAAATATGAAAGTTGTAGCTTTATATCCCATATAAATGCATATGAAACAGTTTTTCTTGATTTTGTATGTGTGAAGAGTTATGGCTCCTTCATTGGGGTTGGTTGACAACCAACCAAAATGACCTCAGTCTTTTTGTTTTCTTATATTTTGATGGCCTTATGTTCTGATTTTGACAAAGTTCAAAACATGAAATTTTTATCTATTTTCTCTCTAAACACCTGTAAAGCAGTTTTGATTGATTTGTTATGTGGAAAGAGATATTAGTCATTGATTGGGACTGACCCTATACCTGGATGAAACCCCATCTTTCTTTTAATTCTGTTTTCCAAGAATTTAATGGCTATAGATTCATAATTTGATAATGGTCCAAACTTGAAAGTTATGTATTTATGTTTGATCTATATGACTGTTAAATATTTTTGGCAAATCCAGTATGGTTGCTGAGATATTGTCCCTTCATCATGACTGTTTGTCAAAATGTTAGAAACCTACCCACCTTGAGATTGATCCTTTGTTTTGGTGATCTTATAGACTGAATTAGACAATGAGTAAAACATGAATAATGTTCCTTTATGTGTTATATAACTTTTGGTAAATTTGTTTTGAAATTTGATGTGTACAATTTAAGATATACCTAAGAATGTAAGACCTACTTAGACTAAGATGACATTGAAATAGAACAAACTTCAAAAATTGACCACATTTTCTGTGTGTCTGATATTGGCTTGAAATTTGAATATGTTATCTCATTATATGTCTACTTTGTTTGAAAAAAAGAATCAAATCATTTGTATAACTATATCTAGAATTATTGTTGTGAGAGTGTAGCAAGCTCAGGCTGCCATATAAGGAAAAACATGCATAAACACTAGGTCCACTTGCATGGATCATGTCATAGGTGCATGCCAAGCATTCACAATCATTTTGGCATACTTATAGCCATGTATGTATCAAATTTTAAGATATCAACACTGTTGTCCCTTGGGACAAAGAAGGCAGGTTGAATTGGTGTATAAAAAATTAGAAGATAAAGAAGAGGGGAAGAAAAAAGAGTATGAATGAGACACCGATTTATAGTGGTTCGGGTGTAATTTACCCTACGTCCACTCCCCAATATATCAATTGGGTATTTCACTATTTCTAGGTGTTTTCAAGCTCACACCCAACTTGTACAACTTGTGTTTTGATGGCTCACACACAACCTTACAATAATGTGTTTTTAGGCTAACAACCTCACTCAAGTGTTTCACTAGGCTCACACTTGAATCTTTCTTGAAGTGTTTTTATAGGCTAACACTCAAACTTTACAACTTGATGTTTAATGTTCACACCTAACACTTACAATTTCATAAAGAAAATTAAAGAAAATGAGTAGCAAAGATTGAGAGCTTTAATTACTTGTAATAAATTTCTTAGCAATCTTCTTCATGGCTGTTTGATGGAGTATTTATAGCCAAACTTCACCAAAGAGACGTTACAGACCATAGCTCATCAAATCTTTGAGACATGCTTGACAGATTCTGTATTAAATGCTTAACAGTCTCAATTCGCGGTTGCTACTACTCATTAGCGGTCATGAAATCCAAATTCTGAAGGAAAATCCCATTTGTGTCTAACGGCTAGTCACATGGTAGCTTCTGATTAGTTCAGTAGGAAAATATAGCAGTTGCTCTTTAACCTACTTTCATAAGTTGCGGTCATGAGCCTTCTTGTACACGACGTGACATAGGACCCAAATTCGTCTGCCAAAAATGGTTATCTTCTACTTCATAGTTCGCGGTCGCTACCAACAAGATGCCTTCGCGAATTTCGACTTGCAATGGTCTGCTGGAACATGTGTCATGCTGTGATTGTAGACTTGGTTCCCTTTTGAGTTACTTCAAAATTCGCGGTCGCGACTAAGGCGTGACACACACCGCGATTTCATCTGTCAATATTGGACTCTATCATTTGGATGAATCGCAGTCGAGAATGGCTCTGTAATTTTGCCTGTTTGCTTTCTAGCAATGCTTCTTCACATATTGCGGTCGCAAATACAAGATAACGGTTACGATTTAGAAGTCATTTTCCATACTTGAGAAATTTCGAGCTTCATCCAACTTCTAACTTTAGATATACACTAAAGGTTGCAAAATAACACTTATTTGAAATATTAGACATGATCAATCTCCCTTGTCAAGATCAAAAGAGGTCTAAGACTTGGGTTAACTACCATAGTCCAACAATCTCCCTCTTTTTTATTTTGACAACTTAGATTGACCCTTAGTAATAATAATTCATAAAAAAAAATGAAGTTGGATTGAAGGTAAAGATTCTCAATGGATACTTAGGACAAAAATTTGCTAAGTATATTATTCATTCAAACATAGTGATTCTGAAAACAATAAGTATGATGCTCCCCCTCAACTTATGCTACTTAGATGTTTTCCCTTTAGGCTTAGGTCATACATACTCTCTCTCCCCTTTTGGCAAGATCAAAAAGAGCAGGAATTAGGGAGAAAGTAAAACTCATGCATAAGTAATAGTAAGGAGCAAAAGTAAATATAAAAAGCAATCACATAAGATCACAAGATAACAAAGAAAACACTTTTTACTTATTTATAACTATGGGATCACAAAATTTTATACAAACAAAAAGAAAGTATAAAGAGATCCTAAATAAGAAAGTAGAAGACTCATCACTAAAGGTGTTTTCCACTTGAGCAGGAGCAATTCCCTCGACTTCATCTCCATCTTTAACATCGTCTGCATCGTCATCTCCATTTTTTGTATCTTCAAAGTCTGTGAAGTTCGAAAGATGACATGGAGGAACTCTGAGTTTCTCTTGTAGATCTACCATATCGTTGTGGAGATAGGAAAGGAAAAGTAGCCTTCACTTCATTATCCTCATCATTTTATACAATTTGTGATCTAAGGAGGTAAGAGATAACTTGGTCTTTCCTTTGGGTTGAGGGGGAGGAGGAGGAGGGACTTGAGTTGTGCCTTCATCAAGTTGGAGCCTCTTTCTTTTAGAAACTTGAGAGGACTCCACCTTATTTGCCCCTACCGCGCCAAGGGTATATGTGTAAGTGTCAGGATGGATGGCCTTGGCATTGATCAAATATGTGAGGTCAAGGAAGTTATGTGATGGAAGGAGCTTCTTAGTGAGGAATTGCTCATTTTCCTCATTTAGAGCTCCAACAAACTAGTAGATGGTGGTGATGTGAGAAGGAAGCAAAAATTGGCTTTTTGGCTTGGTGCTCATGTGGATTAATTGATCCACAAGGTAGCAGCTAGTCTGGATGGGTTTATTTTTGACAAGGCAGAACAAAAATGCCAAGTCCTTTTAGGAAACCTTTTCGTTTCCATCACCCCTCACGTTGATGGAGAAGGTGATGATCCGATGAAGGATCCACAAGGGTAAGGTCTTTATGTGTTTGAAGAGAGAAGAACGGGGGTCGTGTTTTGTCTCAATGGAGATCTCTGACCAAAATTCAGAGTAGATCACATCAAGTGCAGAGATTATGAAGTGTAAATGTTCTCTGACTTGGAAATTAAAGAGAGACGATAGTTGATCGAAGGTTATGAAATAGGGATCGCCAAAACATCGAAATATTAACCCGTATTGTCCCGCTTTTGAGTCTGCTTTGCGACTCAATGGCATCGTACACATAAATTCTTAGACTACCTCCTCATAACCGGGCTCTTCGCGAAAGATGAATTCGTTCCATCCGAGGTTAGACATAAATGCACGAATTTTGTTATTGAGACCCAAGGTCTCCAGTATAAAAGTGGAGGGAATCTTGTTGGGGACGATCACCTTGGAGGAATTGGCCTTGTAGGTATCTTTCTCTTCCTTTGTGATGCCTTTTATGAGGTGTAGGGCAAGAGAAGCAGAGAGTTGAGCCACTGCTTTGCCCTTGTCGGCCTTTGAGAACTTCTTGGGAGCCATGGAAGTAGAAATTTGGAAGAAGGTTGAGAATAATTTGAGAAGTAGAAGTGATTTAGAGTAGTTGTGCGAAAATCACTATTGAATGAGGGTATTTATAAGCTTTAAGGGGTGTGAAAATGGTAACAAATGACTAAAAATTGATTAAATGAAGGGTTGACAACAATTGGCAATCAAATCACATAAACGTGAAATAGTTACTCAAATTCGCGTCCGCGAATTTGGAAGTCGCGATGGTGAATTCTGAAAATGTAAGTAACGGACAAATTTTCCTCGGGAATACACGCTGTAATAATCAAAATTTTGAAATTAATGATCAAAATTCGCAGTGGAGAGCAATTTCGCGACGACGAATTGACATTTGACAACCAGTAGAAGTTAACTTGTAATTTGCGACCATGAAGAAGGAATAGCGACCGCGAATTGTGAGTCAGCAAGGATAAGAATGAAAACTTTTAAAAAACATGTGATCCCCTAAAAACAAATAATAAATCCTTCCATATCAATCATCAATCAAACAATTCACATACACATATCACACAAGATGATATAAAAATTTTCACTTGAGGGAGCTTCCATCAAGCATTCCCAATTCTCTCTTAATGAAGTTCATTCTCTCTTCATTTAGAGGTTTAGTGAAAATATCTGCAAGTTGATGATTAGTGTCAATGAATTCTAACACAACATCACCTTTTTGCATATGATCTCTAAGAAAATGATGTCTAATATCTATGTGCTTACTTCTAGAGTGTTATATGGGATTCTTTGAAAGATTGATAGCACTAGTATTGTCACATTTGATAGGAATGTGATCAATTGCTTTGCCAAAGTCCTTTAATTGTTGCTTCATCTAAAGAACTTGGGTACAATAACAACCCGCTGCCATATACTCGACTTTCGCGGTAGACAAGGCAATCGATACTTGCTTTTTACTAAACCATGAAACTAAGCATTCACCTATGAATTGGCAAGTCTCGAAAGTGTTTTTTCTATCTAATAAGCTTTCCGCATAATCCGTATCTGAATACCTAACTAGGCTAAAAGATGTATTCCTAGGATACCATAGTCCTAAGTGAATAATGCCATGCAAATATTTGAAAATTCTCTTTGCAGCATTCAAATGAGATTCCCTAGTTGAAGATTGAAACCTAGCACACATACAACCATTAAACATTATATATGGTCTAGAAGCAGTAAGATAAAGTAGAGATCCGATCATACCTCGATATCTCTTTTCATCTACTACCGTACCCGATTCATCTTTATCTATCTTGATGTTACTACTCATTGGAGTTTTTGCTACCTTGCATCCTTCCATGCCAAATTTCTTTATAATTTCCTTTATGTATTTGGCTTGGTTGATGAAGATCCCTTCTTTGAGTTGCTTGATTTATAGACCAAGAAAGAATTTGAGCTCTCCCATCATGCTCATTTCTAATTCCCTAGTCATACACTTAGTAAATTCCTCACAAAGAGATTCATTTGTAGCACCAAAGATAATATCATCAACATAGATTTGGATAATTAAAGTGTCTTCTTGTGCTTTTTAACAAATAGTGTAGTATCAACATTTCCTTTCTTAAAATCATTTTGCAAGAGAAATTGACTTAGCCTTTCATACCAAACTCTTGGAGCTTGTTTCAATCCATACAAGACTTTGTTTAATTTGAAAACATGGTTTGGAAAACAATGTGATTCAAAACCGGAAGGTTGTTCAACATAAACTTTCTCCTTAATAATGCCATTTAAAAATGCACTTTTAACATCCATTTGGAAAAGTCTAAAGTTCATATGACATGCAAATGCTAAGAGAATCCTAATGGCCTTTAATTTTGCTATGGGGGCAAAGGTTTCATCATAGTCTATGCCTTCCTCTTGGTTGTATCCCTTAGCAACCAATCTAGCTTTGTTTCTAGTGATGACACCTTGCTCATCTAACTTGTTCCTAAACACCCACTTATTACCTATAATTGGGTGATTTTTAGGCTTAGGAATAAGTTTCCATACTTTGTTTCTCTTAAATTGGTTGAGTTCTTCTTGTATAGTAACTACCCAACTTTCATCTTTAATGGCCTCATCAATTGATTTTGGCTCTAATTGAGAAACAAATGCAAGATTATTATCTAAATGATGTAATTGAGATCTAGTACTTGCACCCTTTGATGTATCACCAATGACCAAGTCCTTGGGGTGATACTTGGAGAATCT
>CATIWR010251625.1:0-39649 GCA_949677035.1 Omphalea diandra
CAAAGTCGTTGTCTAGCTGTGTAATAGAGGTTGGGCCAGTATGCAGTCAGCTAGTATTTTAATTTGATTATTCATGTATGTTTTATTGTAAATAATACTAAGTGGTGAATAAGAGGCATAATGCTTAAAAGAAAAGATAAAAAAAAAAAAAAAATTTTATCCGGTCTTTTAAATAACAATGGATAGACTTAGAAAGATATTTAAATGATTAGTAACTGGGATGTCACATCTTTAGTCTTAGATTGCCCTACCATGTGGAACTCCACCTATCAAATGCTAGAATCTACCATTAAGCTTTGAAAAGCTTTTGACAGGTTAGAGGATGTTGATAATAAGTTTTAAACAGAATCTAGTGAAAATATACATACTAAAAGTCATTGGACAAATGTTGTAGCCCTTTGCAAATTTTTAAAATTTTTTTATGATGTTATCACCAAACTTTATGGGTCTTTTTATTCCACTTCTAATTTGTGCTTTCCTAAAATAACTAAAATATTTTGAAATAATTGACTGAAAATGGTGGTATGGATGATACAACTCTTGTTGAAATGGGGAAATTTATGAGGCTAAAATTTGACAAGTATTGGGTTTCTTATTAAAAATGAATATATTTCTATTTGTAGAACAATTGTTTTAGATCTAAGAGCCAAATTTGATTATATGAAATCCAAATATTTTACTTATTATAGGGAGAATGAGGCCAACCAATTAGTTGATAGAGTGAAAAATACACTGGCAGCTTTAGTGGATGAGTGCAAGTTTATGTGGATGAGTAAAAGGTTGTTCAATATCCTACTGAACCTTCAATTGATGATGTTACAAATAAAATTTAGGATGATGATGATATTGATTGGTTTTACGTTCAACTGACCAAAACAACCATATTCCATAAAAATTAGAAGTGGATAAATATTTGGAAGATGAACATGAGATTTCAATAAAGATTTTAATATTATTTGAGTGGTGGAAGGTGAATTCAATTAGATTTCCTATATTAGGCAAAGTTGTGAGGGGTGTGTTTGTTATCCCATGCTCCACAGTTGCATCTAAATTAGCCTTTAGCACTAAAGGGAGGACATTGGATCAATTTAAGAGTTCTTTGACTCCTACTACTGTTGAAGTATTAATATGTTGTCAAAACTGGTTGAGAAATGCACTTACCCCATTGCAGTTGGAGGAATCCATTAAAGAGCTGAATATTTTGAAACAAGTTAGTTACTTTTTAAAGCACATGTTTAACTTGTAAATCTTACTTCAATTAGTTGATTAGTGTTTATTAAGAATGCACATGTATTAACTTTTATATTTGTTTAATAAAAATCTAAACATAACCTAAATTATATCATAAGTTAGTGCCTAAAAATTACATTGATTGAGACTGATGTTGTTTGATTATTGCTCAAGAATGTAGGTTAGTTTGTTTATATTTTTAATTTCTTAATTTTCTTGTGTTTGTACTTTGGTATTTACTTAATTTTTATATGATATAATATTACATTTTATTTAGCATGTTCTGTTGTTGTTTAATCTTATTTTTTAAAACATGTAAAGTGAGTTGTTGTTGTTATATTGCTATGATGCATTAGTATTGGTTTGGTCCAACAATGTTTGATTATGTTTGTTATATTTGCTTTAATGTTCTATTGTTAGATGTTCTTATTGTTGTTGGGTGATTTATTATTGTTCCTATTTTGCTGATCCTAGTCTTTTAGCTTAGAGTGAAGATGAATTATGAACAATCAAAAGGATGAACATGCAATGCAAGGCATGCTTGGAGAATATTGAATGGCCTAGAGCAATAGTCATCACAAAAGGTAGATCCTAGGGTTGATCAACCCTCCCTCTCATTACTAATAAAGAGCTAAGCATCCATAAGCACTGCTAAACATCAAAAGGGTTAGAATGCAAATTAAAGAAAGGGTAAATGGTTAAGATACAATTAACACTTAAAGTATAGATACAAACATAAGAGATTTTAAGGGTTAGGGTTTAGGAGAGGGTTGTACAACCCTATATATGGGTTATACAATCATAACTTCTAGGTTGTACACCATTGCTTTATAGGTTGTATAGCCCACATACTCAGGCTGGTAGCTAGGGTTGTAGTTATGGGCTTAACAATGAGCTTCTACCTTTAAGATTGGCTTTGAGCTTCTCCAAGGTTTCCTAAGACTTTTATCCCTTTCTTGAGTAATTCCTTTTGCATTATGGGAGATACATTCAATGATTTTCATCATCGGGCTCTGCATCTAGAGGTCTATAATCTGACACTTACAGTTTGTCCCCCTATTTTATAGAGCTTAAAAATAGCATTTGAGAAATGACTATTTGAATAAGCCTTAACAAAGAAAAATAGGGAATGTAAACATTACTAAGGGTACTAAAGGATATAGGCCTTTAGTAGCTCCTAGTAGGTGTTGGGTTTCTTGTGTATTTCAACGACTTTCTAGCAGGTATTGAATTGATTTTGGTAGCTATCTAGTAAGTATTAGTGTTTTATATGCCTTAGTAGCTTTCTAACAGGCGTTAGGTTTCTTATGTGCTTAAGTGGCTTTCTAGCAAGTATTGAAGTGATTTTAATAGCTATCTAGCAAGTACCAGTGTTTTGTATTTGGTAATTGGCTTCTTACAGTCGCTAGTGTTCTTGAATCTTCTCTTTGCAAGTGTTTCAATTCATCTTAATTAATGGCTTTTGCTTAAGGGTGGCCCTTGAGTGGTTCTTGTGCCATTCAAGCTTTTCTAACACTCCCAAAACTGAATTGATATCTTTATTATCCTTTTGGTTGCTTTGGAGCATTTTAGGAAGTAATGGGCATTATGGTTAATTGACTGCTTTTGGGCTCTTTTGAAAGTTAGGAGTATTTTGATAATTTGATTATTTTATGGCATTTTGTAAGTTAGGGGCATTTTGGTTAATTGACTACTTTTGGGCTCTTTAAGAAGTTATAGGGTATTTTGATAATTTGTCTACTTTGAGAAGCTAGGGGCATTTAGGTAATTTGGCTGCTTTAAGGCTTTCTAGAAAGCTAAGAGTATTTTAGTAAATTAGTTGTTGTAAGGTTTGGGTAAGGACTTTGAGTAAAAGAATTGGGCTTAAAAGAGCACAGTTAGGCTCAATGGGCTAAGAGCAATAAGGTCAGAAGGGTTAGAGGGTGAGGTGGGCTCATAAGGCCCATATCGGGCTTGCTTACCCTAAGGGGTTTGTACGGACCATGGTCTGGTCTGCATATATTACAGGTCTATGTAGACCAGCTTGGGCTGTACAACCTAAATCCACTATATAAAGCTTGTTGAAAGTGAATCACTTTATTTGTGTTATTCCTCTATCTTTTTTTTCTTTCTCAAAACTTTGGAACTAGTTTTAGGCTTTCCCTCGACTTTCAAGAGTTTAACACAACAAAGTACCATAAAGACAAGTTGTTTGATATCCAAAAGGAGTTCTTTGATAAGGACATCGCAGCACATAATGCCTTAGAGCAACTACAATCCCATTGGGGGTTTGAGCTGGTAAGCCCACTGAAAAGTGCAACCGCAAAGATGATCGTGCTCGGCTTTCCTTCAACTGATGATGCATCGATGGTCGACAACCTGTTGAGGATCATTTTGTGATGCGTGATGTTTCCTTCTGATGAGGCGATCTACCATCATGCATGATGTTTCCTTCTATACACTCTTTTGAGGATCATTTTCTCAAATGCCTCCGACGTGGCTGAACTTTGCCTAGTGCTAGTGCTAGAAGATCTAGGTCTGCTCCACCGCTTCGATTGGAGTTTTACAACATTGGCATACCTATACTAATACCTTGATTGGTGTTCTCAAGACACGAAGTACATGTGTGGTACTTAGAGGCTTTTTTTGTGAGTACTTCTTAATTCTCTTTTCTCTCATTTATGTTTTGGTCTTGTATTGTTATTTTGGGGCTTTTGTCACACTTGTTGACAGGCATGGGGTGTCGAGCTAGACTTGCTATAAGGGATTGACCCCGAGGCTGAGGTAGAGCTTGGCTACCCCCATTTTTCATGGTGGAGTGATGTGGTCGACCCAGTGTCCCTTATTGTCGATAGATGCGCTCGCTTGAACATGATCACTCTCGATCAGGTATTTTTCCTGCATATATAAAGTTGAGTGAGTCATAATTATTTTTGTGTTGTTTTCTAATCTTGTACTTATAGTGGTTCTTTATTCTTATTGCAACTACGTCTCCATTGGAGGTGGTAGAGGCAGAGGCCATCTCTTATGGCCATCAACTGATGGTGGGACCCTCTATTCAAGAGTGTATTTAGGTAAGTTTATCTTTGATTGGCATGAAGGCATGGATGCATGATTCGTCCCGCAGTATTTGGACACATCCCAATTTTGGGCAAAGGATTTAAATAGTGCAAAGCTTCTTGCGACATTGTTGTACTCACAAAGGGAGCAGTTGGCTTCTAACAAGACCCTTGTCTTGAATAATTGGAGTACTTATCAAGAGCCTGCCTTTATCGAAGGAATCCATTCAAGCATTCTCTCGACATATAGTTGATTAGGGGGGTCACCTTTTAGTATAAGGGATGGGGTACCACTATACAAGCTACTTAGAGATCTATCACTCTTGTTTTAGTATATGGTGTTACTGTTACTCGGGGCTACAAATGGGCTTATGTGTCATCTTCACGGGGTGTGGAGCCTATAGTAGTAGGCGATTTGGCTCCCATACTAGACAGCTTAATGGAGTCTTATATGACTTCACTGACAAACTCCATGATGTCGTTGTGAATCACCCGATCTATATGCACATTCAAGCCAACGAAGACTATAGTATTTCATACCTTTATTTCATCATACATTGATTACGTTGCAAGCTGTATTGTTATGGATGCTTTTTTTTTCCTTTTTTTTTTATAGATTTCTCGAGTCTAGGCCAAGGCTATGGCCAATATGATCGCCACCCTAAAAAAGGTCATGACATAGTCGACTCACTCTATGCAGTTTAATAAGAAAAATACACAGAACAAAAGAAAAAGCAATACATGTATGCATGTTCATGATTTGTGTTTCTTGTGCCTTGTGTGCTACTTTTCCTAACACTCATGTTTTGTTTTTGCTGGAGACGATCTAGTGCATAAATCGCAAGATAAGAGAGAGGGATCAATGTTTGGTGGAGGTAGAGGCAAAGAATGAAACCTAGCTCAGGCGACTGCAAAGCATGGATATGTGGTGACGGACAACAAGGTCAAGGACTCTAAGGTGACTCCCTCTAGAGGCAAGGATAGTTGAGCTCTGGAGACCCTTCTTCTATCTTAGCTTTATAGGACATCCTTTTCCTTTTCCATTTCAGTATAACACACTTTGATTGATATTTTACATAGTTGTACAATTTATTGGGCTTTTTCCATTTCAGTACAATACAATTTGATTGATATTTTACATAGTTGTACTATTTATTAGGCAATTTGAAAGCCCCAATTTTGGATGCTTGATTAGGTTCTAGAATTTTGTAGGATATTCTGAGTTGATACTACATCTATTCTTTCATTAAACTTTGGTACTTTAATCTTTCAATATAAAAACATGATTTTGGCCCTTGATTGTGCATCTTTGAATGTAGATTGCCATTCTTTTGCATGTGTGCTTTTTATAACAAGTATAAGCATCATCCTAAGCCCAAAGTATGAAGCAGAGGCCGCCTGAGTCTTCCCAAAAACTAAGGGTTGTGCAACCCAAGATGAGGTCTATACAACCTAGTTGAATGGTTGTATGGACTTACTGGGCTTTTTACATTTATCAAACATTGAAAAACCTTGTATTTCTTTTATAAATACCCATATTAGATTTGCTATTCACATCCACTATCTCTAACCTCTAAACTATGTCAAAAACCTTTATAAAGTCTCTTTCACCTTAAATTTGGCCCAACTTACCATGGGCGGGTCTCTCAACTCTTCATTACCTCTCTTTTATCCATATTGATGCACACTTCTTATAGGTGGCTTGTAATTTATGGGACTCCATTACCCATACCTTTCACTTTGTAGAGGCAGAGATTTGCCCCTTGTTAGAGGAGTTTGGTGCGATTCTTGACCACCACATCATGGTTGTAGATTGGATTGCAGTACCTTAGTTGGTTTACTCGTATGTTCGAAAAATGGAGTTATTCGACATGTAATATGTGGAGATACCCAAGTATATTTTGGATAAGGAGAAAATCCTTATGGCTCATTTTATCACTTTTTTTTCCCTTTAAAGGTCATGCTCGGGCGGCTTAAGCTCACATTGTTGTTGTCATTCTAATGGGTGAGAATGTGTTGCAAAGAGAGGATGGATTGATTGTTCTATAGATTTTACCTTCACTAAAGGAAGTTGAGTCAACAAGGACCTCTATATTGACAATCTTAGGTGAGACCATCGTAGGTTTATGCAGAGTGGTCCTTAGTGTAAGCAATTCTTTTATAGGGAGCCTGCTACTATAGGTAATAATTCATCTTATAGTTTTCTTCTTCTTTTTCTATTTTTTTCCTTTCTTTTTTTATTATATTATTATTTTCAATCCAATGGACTATTCATTTTTGACTAGGCTGCCCTTTTGGGTTTTCAATCTAACGAGCATATTTATTTTTCTTTCTTCTCTTTTTTTTTTCTTGTTCCTTTTCTCTTTTTTTTTTTTCTTTCTTTTACGTATATTGTTGCTAGAGAGGTTGAGACTATTGGCTACCTGACCATGGACATAAGGCTTTACTACCCGTAGCATCATTCAAATTATCATCTGATGAAGCATGCTGCTACATGGCTGTGTGGGCCAAGTGGCTGTCTTATATCACTACCACTGACATTCATTAGAGTTTTCCATGGTGGAATCTATCATGTGTTACCCTAAGGACTTATAGGGATTATGTCATTCTTCCTACCTTAACTTTAGGCATATTCTATGACTCGACTCGTGTATATCGCCAGTTTAGTGCTCCTTAATTTAAGGTACAGTTCCTCCTTGCCTTTGTAAAGGGCCCTTCGTTGCAGTACTTCTTAGATAGGGTTGAGGCTACATGCATCAGCCGCCACATATATGACTTCTACATCAATTGAGATCCTCAGCTAGATGATGATGTGAACTACATGACATGGTTGCGTGACTTTTAGAGCTATAAGCATCACATTAGCGAATAATAGATAACAATCTTTCGCATAAAAAGACTACTTGATATTTATTTCTAGTTCAAGGACATGTATGACTAATTTTACTTTAATTATGCAAATGTGATTCATGCCCAATATGAATCATTTACATTTCACACATTACACATTAATTGAATGTCTGACTTTTGATTTTAATATTGGCACATTAGATCATCTAATTGTCTTGCCCATCACCTCCATCTTACTGATCCTTGGCTCATTCATCCTTGTCTTCTCCATTGTTGCTTAGTTATCCTATCAATGGTCCATAGTGGTCGATTTCCCTTTCTCAACTTTTATTTGCATTTATTGCTCTTTTATGCTTTAACTTTTGCCTAAGCCACCCTTTCAGGTTTTCGACTTAGCGAGCTCTTTTTTTCCCTTTTTTTTTTATCCTTTTTCTCTTAGTATCTTTATGCCCTAACTGTTACCTAAGCTGCCCTTTTGGTTTTTCACTTAGTGAGCTATTTCATTTTCTTATACCTTACACAAAGTACTTCTTTAACCTGTCGAAGTTCATTGGCTCGGTGAACTCATTCCCATCCATATCTATTAATTTCATTATACCACCTAAATATATCTATTTGAACATGTAAGGGCCTTTCTAATTTGGCCTAAGCATTCCTTAGGAATCTTGAGTATATTGTTGGACTGTCTTTAGCACTAGATCACCAACTGTTATCATGCTTGACTTGATTTTCTTGTTGAATATGTAGGCCATCCTAGCCTAATACAGTTCGATGTGGTATAGGGCTTTCAACCTTTACTCATCCAATAGAACTAGTTGTTCAAGTTTGCTCCTCGTCCATTGGCACTCAGGAATGCCAAATTCAACCAATACTCATATGGACTTTATGCCAAATTCAACCAATACTCATATGCCAATACTCATATGCCAAATTCAACCAATACTCAATTGGTAATACTGCCTTTATCCCATATACTAGAGAGTACAATGTCATCCCAATCGATGTCCATGTCATAATTCGATAACCCATAAGGCAAATCATAACTTCTCAAACTAGTCTTTATACATTTTTAACATCTTGGTAAGGATATTTTTGACATTCTTATTTGTCGCTTCCACTGCTTCATTGGCTTGTGGATTATAAGGTGATGACTTATGATGGGCTATGTTGTATTTTCCCAACATGGCCTTAACTTTTGCTTAAAAATGGGTACTATTATTCATGACAACATGGTGTAGCACACCATAGCAGCATATGAGGTTTTTCCCAATCAATCATGCCATTTGTTTTGCCTCTAGCTTATTGAAGGCCTCATCATCTATCCACTTTGAGAAGTAGTCTACTGCTACTACAACATACTTATGCCCCCTTATATAAGCTAGTCTAATCTCCCCAACCAAGTCAATGCCCCATGCTACAAACAACTAAGGGGAAGTCAGATTTTATAGCTTAGTGGGTGGTAAATGACTGAGATTACCATGGACCTGACATTCATGATAGCTTCGAACCTTTTGAATACAATCACATTCTATAATTGTCTAGTAATATCCTAATCTTAGAATTTTCATTGCCAACACTGTACCATTCATATAGGGACCATAAACCCCTGCATGCACCTCTTCAATGATCCTACTAGCCTTTTTTTCTACTAAGCACCATAAATGAACTCCGTTAGACATTCTCTTGTACATTTCCTAGCCATAGATCGTAAATTGTGAAGATAACCTTTGGGTCACATCCTTATCCTTCTTTTCAGCCTCTTCGGTGTATTTAACATTCTCCAAATACCTCTGTATATCAAAATACCAAGGATGGTTCTTTATTGATACTTTCATCACCCTTTTATCCATATAACACATCTCCTTAGATCGAAGTGATATTAGCGATTTCATGGGCATTGCATCCAGCCCATCCCAAATAAAGACTAGAGTGGCTAAAGTGTTAGCCATTTCATATCTTCCCTTGGTAGATGATGGAATGTGACTCTTTGAAAATTCTACACTAATCCCTTTATATGCTTGAGATATGGCTCTAAATGTTCTTCCTTCAATTTCCATTCATCCGTAATATGTGAAACAACTAGCAATGAGTCCCCAAACACCTCTACTGTCTTTACCATTATTCGCTTTAAGAGCTCAAGACCTAGTGTGCATACCTCATTCTGAGCCATGTTATTGGTGACTTTATAGTTCAACTTCTTAACGATAGGAAAAAGCTCCCCTTCTGGCAAAATCAAAATACTCTTACACCTATACCTTTCTCGTTTACAACCTGTTAAAGTCTAGTCTCCATCCCTGAGGCTCAATTGCCCCTAGTCCTTCATTTAGGAAATAGGGCAATTCAAAGTTTCCTTATTCGAGAGGTTATTGTGCCAAATGCTCTGAAACTACCCATCTTTTGATCACTTTTTTTGCCACATACTTGATGTCGAACTCTGTCAACAGGATCAATCATTTTGCCAATCTTCCTATCAAAGATGAGGCCTCAAGTAAGTACTTAACCAAAACAACCTTTGAAACCACTTCAATAGAGTATGACTGAAAATAATGCCTCAATTTCTTTGTCACCCAAACCAATGCCAGACAAGTCTTCTCCACCTAGTTATATTTCACTTCATAAGATAGTAACTTCTTACTAAGATAGTATAGTGCATGTTCATTTCATGTTCCATCTTTCTTAGCTAACATTGCACCAATAGAGCTATTTTCTACTGATAAATAGATCATCAGTGGTTTTTCAAACTTTGGTGGCTTCAATACCAGTGGGTTAGTTGGATATTCTTTTATTCACTCAAAGGCCTTTCAACACTATTCATTCCAGTTTCAATGGTTGGTCCATCCTTAACAGCTTGAATATCAGTTTACAAATGGGAGTTAGTCTGGTTATGAACTGGTTATTATGCTAAAAGTGACCCAAAAAAACTCAGACCTCATCCTCTAACTTAAGTATAGGCATATCCTGAATTGCCTTTACATTGTCTAAGTCCACTTTGATTCCCTTTTCATGACCATATGCCTTAATAGCTTACCAAAGATGGCCCCAAACACACACTTCTTCTTATTCAATCTCAACTTGTCCTCATCGGCTCTTTTCAGAAACCTTTCCAAAGCTTCAAAGTGCCCTTCTCTGGTCCTCAACTTCACCATCATGTCATCTACATACACTTCCACTCTTTATGGATCAAGTCATGCAACAGGATAGTTGTCGTTTACTAGTATGTCACCCCTACATTCTTCAACCCAAACGACATTACTTTATAGCAATGCATCCCTCATTCTATGATAAAAGTCATTTTCACCTTATTTGTGATAACCATGAGAATCTAATTATACCCAGCAAACCCATCCATAAATCAATACATAACATACATTATGGCATTATCAACTAACATGTTTGTTTATGGTAAAGGAAAGTCGTCCTTCGCGTATGCCTCATTCAGATCCCTATAGTCAACATACAACCTTAATCTCTCACCCTTCTTCATTATAAGTACTATGTAGGCTAACCATTTGGGAAAATCTACTATCTCCAGGAATATGGTATTCAACTGCTTTACTACTTCTTCTTTGACCAATTAGGCCCACTCATTTGAAACTTCTTCTTTACCGATTTTATGTATGGGTAGGTCAGGATTATGTACTTTTATAATTGGCATGTCAACCCCTGGAAAATCTTTGTATGTCTAAGCAAAAACCTCTGATATTTCTTGAGCAACTATTCAAACTTCCTTTGCTCCTCTAGCGTAACATTACTGACGATGAGCAAGATCTTTGGATTTTCTAGCATACCAAGATTAAATGTAATTATATGCATAGAATTAATATTAAATATGCTAATGAAACAATGTATGCTATGCATACTACCATTTGGAAATACATCACACAAGTAAGCAAATTCATCATTCATTAACTTAAACTTAGAGAAAATAATCATCATCTTTAAAGAGACTAGAAACAAGAACATTAGTTGTAGTAAGAAAGTCAGCTTCATTTTGTTGGTTGACTAGAGTTTCACTTGCCTGAGCCTTTTCCTCTTCTTCACCCTTTATTTCATCAGTTAGAACCCTAAAATCAACATTTTGTAAAGAATCTACCTCTTTCCCATTATCTATACCAATAATAGCCTTGATAGCTCCCTCAAAACTCTATTTCGTCTAATCATCTCTTAACTTAATTTTTAAGAAATCTACCCAAAGTGTCGTACCATCTACCATGGTAGGCTTAGTCTTAGCCATATGGCCTTGCATGTCCTCACCATTTACCTCCTTGATGGAGTTCACAATCATGCTCTTAAGATTCTCTAATTTAGTCCTTATGTTTACAGCCTCAGTGAACTTTACAGCTCAATATACTCCCATTTTAGACCCACAAAAGGTGGATTATGCTTTATCAACTGAGATCCCTTCTTCACATGATCTTCCCCAGTGGCCCATAAATCTTGATCCAGTATGTATTGCTCTTTTTATTCATCAGTAATCCTCTTTTTATCATCCCATTTCCATGTAAACTCAGGACCATGCAAAATCACAGATCGACTTGATTCTTACTCATCCTTATCCCTGCAATCTATTTTACTCATTGTCCCTTAGTGCCCTATAAGGGAGGGTTGAATAAGGCAATGGCAATTATGCAAATTCAAACTAAAAGAGAAAAAAAATGAAAAATCTATGCACAAGATTTATAGAGGTTCAACGCAATTTGCCTACATCTTTTCCTCTAGTATCTCCATTAGAGCCTTCACTATTTAGATAGCTTAAGGTGTTATCAATAACCTTTATAAAGTAAGTTTTTAGGCATTACCAAGCTTGTATAAGCGATAGATTCTTAGGCTCTATCAACCTTTTACAAGTAGTTCACAATTACCGCTTAACCATAACATAAAGTATTTTTTCAAGTACTACCTTAAACCTTCCACAAGAGATACTTTTAAATGGTCTCTTAACTCTGAGTTACAAGTTAAAAGATTATCGCACTTCTAGGAGAAGGAAAAACTCTCACACTCAAGCAAGAATAAATACTCAAAGTACATTCATAAGAGATGTTTGATGTGAGTGATCAAGTAACAAGGGTCCTTAAGAAGTTTGTCCCTCAAATTCTATTTTGAAGATAGCTCTTTTAGTTCACTCTCAAGCTTGATCAATAAATGTCTCTTAGATTCTATATCACTTTTTTTTTTCATAATGTAATATCCTTTTTAATTGAGAATAATTTTCATAATAAATTACTCACTTGATGAAATAGTTCTCTTTCTATTTCTGTTGAGAACGGGTCTTTTTATAACCTGAACAATGAACTAATCGTTAGAAAAGAGTTGTCACTTCACATTATAGTTGTAAGCAAATAACGACCATTGAAACATCTTCACATCCATTATTGAGGTATTAACCATCATTGACTTCATGCAAATGACTTGTTGGCAAATCAATGTTTGACTTCAACGATCATTGGCATCAATAAAACGATCATTGGAACTAACTATTAGAGAGTGGCTAGCTCAATGCTTTTCCTTTGAATTTTTTAGTTGTCTATTTCACTTTTTCTACAATGACCATTAGGCATAAACAATGGTTGTTGCTTTCAATCTCGATACTCATTAGAATAAGAACAATGCCCATTGTTGATTTTCTATAAAGAATGAACTTATTGCGTTGTTTTTCAAAAACTGCATATATGTTTCCACAACTGTTGGAAAATTCGTAACTCTCATTGGATATACCTTTATTGCCTATTGTGCTTTAAGTGTGCCTCATTGGAGGGTCTAAAAGTTATAGATCAATCTAGAGCACTTTTCCAATACTTATTAGAGAATTTCTAATGCCTATAATGAGCTATAGAGAGTAGGGATCATATTTAAGCACTTTTCCAACACCTGTTGCGAAAGTATAATGCCTATTTTGAGGTCAAAATTAATGCCCATTTTTGGGTTTAATGTGCATAACTATGTCTAAGCAATTGTCCAATGCCTATTAGGAATATGGGTAACACTTGTTGAGAGATCCAAAGAGCTTTACTCAAGCTAGAGTGTTTCTTCAACACTTATTGTGATATTTTAATATTCATTGTTAGGCCTATAATGCCTGTTGGTAGTTTGCAACACCTCTTGGACTGATAAGTTGAGTTTGCCTTGATCTTCACTCTTTAATACTTAGAGTTTTCAATCATAATTCCTTCTTTAATCATCATAGCCTAAAGAATTATTATTTCTACAAGATCTAACATAAATAACTTGGACAAAGATGAGCTCTCTAACTTATTTGTAATAATAAAAAAAAGACTTAGAACCTTGAGGTTCAACATTCTCCACCTTTTTAGTGATGATAATCAATCTTTCAAAAGCAATAAAGGTATATATGTTAAGTGATCAAATCTTAACTCCCCATTAATCTATTAAGGTTATGTATTGAGTTATCATGTTTTCCTTTCATCCTTATTTTGAGTGATCAAATATTTTTCCCCATTATGATATGCTTATTCTTTCTCCATTTTTCTTGATTGATTTTTTTTTAAATTTCTCTTCCTTTAGTTCTCTTATTTTTCTCCCTTTTTGCCATTATAAAAAACAAGCAAAGTTAAGATTAATGAAGAGAACATATATGTAAACCATATTTTCATTACAAAAGAAAACAAATAAATAACCTTTCATTATAAAAGAGATGTTGTCCTTTACTAGCTATGTTTGAAAAATAAAAAACAAAATAGCATGCAAAAAGGATAATTATGTAGATGAATCATGAGAACGAGTGGTTTTGGAGGGAAAGTTAGGGGTTTGGGCTTAAGGTTCTAAAAGTGTTTTAGACTCTTTAAGGTCATCTATTATAGCAGCCTCTTTGGGTTCCTTTGGAGCAGGCTTCTTTTGGTCTACTAATGGATCTGGTTGCTTGGAAGGAGTATCCTTAGGCTCTTGAGGAATGTCAAATGGAATTGCTTATGGCTCTTGAACACTTGAACTTCCAAGTTGCATATTCAACCCTTCCACAATCTAGTCCAAGGTTTGATTTACATCTTTCAATCCACCCTTGGTTCACTTTTTGGTGGAAGGAGGTGAAAGATGCTTTAACTCTTTTTAATGTATTAGTAAGAGCTTCCAACAGTGCAATAACCTTTTGCCCAAAAGGGGGGAGAGATGGAACAGGTTCATTCACCCCAATGTTGCTAGCAGCTTGAACCGCCTGGTCCTGACAGCTTGTTCAACTTCTTCCTTGATTTCCTCTTTTTAAGGAGCACCTTCCTCCTTAAACATAAGCCTTATTAACCTAGTATCTAACCTCTATAATATCCCCATGCACAATAGCATTTTCTCACCGATAGGCTCATTATTAGGCAACTTCTCTAATACCAAATCATTATCTTCAAGCTTTGCCTTAATTAGTGGGATAGTCTTCACCAATTTGGCCATCTTAGTAATATAATAGGCCATCATAAATGCATTTGGCTTATCAACTTGCCCTTCAAATCTTTGCAGCAAAAGCTAAGGAGTATTCACCTTTTGTTTATTCTTTATGCACTAGAGATAAAACAAGTCCATCATGGTGTAGTTGCCATTTGATTAGCCCCTTTCATTAATGTTCCAAGTGATTAACCTACGAGCAATCCTCAAGGCATGGCTCTTGATCTTCAAGTCCTTGCTATTGTTGTTGTTGTAGTTGGTTGTTCCATCAGTTATGGACTTCCAAAACTAATTGATATCTATTTTGAACTATGTTGGAGGCTCTACTAATCCATTATTAGATGCATCAAAGCATCTAGCCAAATCATTTGGCCTAATCTTGTACTTTTTTCTAAGCATTTGAAATTTGATTTTCCTTGCTTGAGCATAGACTTCATAGTCATTCCCTAAAATTTATAAAGTTGTGAGAAATTTCACAGTCAGCTTCAAGTAAGAAAGATCCCTAATGTGTTAAAAAAGCTCCATGATGCGACAAAAGAGCTCCCATCAAATTCCAATCATGAGTTTTTCAACCTGCTCTGCTAAATGGTACCATAGCATATGATTCACTTAAGAAATTTCCCACCATAAAGTTTTCTTTTCATTAATTTTTTAACTATGGGTTTCTCTTCATTAGTTTTGAAAGATAGTTGATGAATCAGGGGAGCAGCTGCAGGCTTTGAACCAGGTTTAGGTACATACACTATTTCGAGCATTTTACCTTTTCCCTTAGATGCTTAGGATGTTTTGGCTTTATTGGTTTGTTGCTATATTTTAAAGAGTTTTGCAACTCTTTTCTTTTGTTGAGCCAACATGGTGGCTAGGTTTTCCTCACTTTTGAAGCTAAAGCTGGTGTAAGATGGTTAGGGATTTTCCTAATAGGTTGTTTGAATCTCTTGGTGGTTCCAGTTTTGGGTGCCATGGTAAGTAAATGATGCAAAGGAATATGTAGCAAAGATTAAAAGAGATGAAGAGAAAGTAAAGTAATAGTAGAAAGTAAAAACGAATTTAAGGTTTAAGGGGTTTAAATAAAAGTTCAACAAGTTCTTTTTTTTAAAAAAAATATGACCGTTAGGAATGCTCAATAGTTATTATGAGTAAGGCAATAACTATTGGACATGATCGTTAGCTTAGTTTTGCAAATTACTTTAGCAATGATGAGGGCTAGTTCATAATGACTATTGAAAATGATGACAAGGGTTGTTGGGGATTCACAATGATCGTTGAGACCAACAGTTTCAAATTAAAAATCTCTCATTTAATGCAACAATCGTTGTGAGCTTCAAAATGGTTGTTGGCCATGTTTCTCAACCAAAAACTTAATTTAAAACTAATTTTTAAATGACCCAAACATTTTGAAAGCTTAGTTGATGAATATTACCAATCAAATTTAATGGAATGATCATGAATTCAACTAACATTTGGACAAGACTAATCATAATCATACATAATTAAAATCTTTAGTCATTGAATCCAAAGACTTTAAAAGTGATCAAATATCAACATATGCAATAATGATTATGAATAGATTGAGAATGAGATGAACTCGATTAAAGCTATTTCAATGTATTTCCATCTATCATACCAAGTTCTCTTTTAATGAATTGCATCCTTTCATCACTAAAAGGTTTAGTGAAAATATCTACCAATTGATGGTTAGTATCAACAAATTCCAACATAATATTGCCAATATTAGCATGATCCCTAAGAAAGTGATGTTGTATGTCTATATGCTTGCTTCTAGAATGTTGAATGGGATTTTTGGATAGGTTTATAGCACTAGTGTTTTCACATTTAATAGCAACCTATTTTATAATAACATTGTAATCAAGAAGTTGTTGTTTCATACATAAGATTTTAGCATAACATAGGCTAACAACTACATATTCAATGTCTACAATTGATAAAGCAACAGAGTTTTGCTTTTTACTACTCCAAGACACTAAACATTAACCAAGTAATTGACATGTGCCTAAAGGCTCTTTCTATCTAAGGTACACCCAATAGAATCAACATCAAAAAATGCATTTCACTTAAATGGAGGACTCTTAGGATAGCAAAGTCCTAAGTTATGAGTACCAATAAGATATTTTAGCATGTGTTTTATAGCATGCAAGTGAGATTCCTTAGGATTAGATTGATATCTATCACATAAGCAAACACTAAATATTATCATGTCTAGAGGCTGTAAGATAGAGTAAACTACCAATCATACCTCTATATAGTTTTTTACAGTTTTTTATAGTTTTTTATTCACATTCTTACCATCTTCATCCATATAAAGTTTAATGTTAGTGCTCATAGGTGTCTTACAATGTTTTTTGTTATCCATGCCAAATCTTTTGATTAGCTTCATTGTATAATTGGCTTGACTGATGAAGATTCCTTCCTTCACTTGCTTAATTTGTAATCTAAGGAAGAATTTGAGTTCTCCTAACATGCTTACCTCAAACTCACTTTTCATTACTTTAGAGAAATCTTCACACAAACAAACATTAGTGACACCAAATATGATATCATCTATATATTTATCCTAATAAAATGTCCTCATTCTTTTTCTTAGAGAAATAAGTTGTTTCTACCAATCCTTTAGTGAAACCTTTCTCTTCAAAAAAAGTTACTTAATCTTTCATAACAAGTTCTTGGAGCTTGCTTTAAGCCATATAATGCTTTAGTGAACTTATACACATGACTAGGAAAACAATGGCTTTCAAATCCAAGGGTTTATTTAATAAGGACTTCCTCTTTAATGTAACCATTGAGGAATGCACTTTTAACATCCATTTGGTATAATTTGAAATTCACGTGAGATGTAAATGCAAGAAGAATTATAATGGCTTCAAGTCTAGCTATAAGTGCATAAGTCTCATCAAAGTCAATCATTTCTTTTTGGTTATAGCCTTTGGCTATTAACCAAGCCTTATTCCTAATAATGACTTTATGTTCATCAAGTTTGTTTCTATAGACCCATTTGGTTCTAATAACATAATGGTTATAAGGTCTAGGAACTAAGGCCTACAATTTATTTCTTTCGAATTAATTGAGTTCTTCTTGCATAACAAGAACCTAATGTTTATTTATAATGGCCTCATATATGGTTTTATGCTCAATAAGGGATACAAAAGCAAGATTAGTACATGCATTTCTAAAAGATGATATGGTTTTTACTCGACTTGATGGATCATCAATAATAAGATCTCTTCAGTGATCTTTCTTGAAAATCCAGCCCCTTTCCAGTTGAGTTTGTTCTTTAATAGGAGTTGAAAGGGGTGAATTTTCATTTCTTTCATTTCTCATGTCTTGTAGTTTGTCCATATTCTTTCCTTCTTCTCTAATGTTTAGCTCACTCAAGGGACTTGCAAGATCATTAATATCGTCATCTATTCTTGAAGAAGTGGGGTCAGATTCATCAAATATAACATGTTTAGACTTCTTTACAACAAGTATTCTCTTGTTGAAGACTATATATCCTTTGTAAGTATTAGAGTATCCAAGGAAAATTCTTTCATAAGATTTGGAGTCAAACTTACTAAGGTTGTCTTTAGTGTTTAGAATAAAACTCTTACAACCATAAACTCTAAAATATGCAATCTTGGGCTTTCTATTGTTCTACAACTCATAGGGAGTTTTCTTCAACAGAGGTCTCACTAAGACTCTATTTAAGACATAGCAAGAAGTATTTATAGCTTCAGCCCAAAAATACTTAGGAAGATTGTACTCATTCACTATGGTTATAGCCATTTCTTAAAGAGTTATATTTTTTCTTTCCACTACCTTATTTTGTTATGGAGTTATAGGAGTTGAGAAGTTGTGAGAGATACCATACTCATCACAAAAGCTATGAAACTTAACATTCTTAAACTCACCTCCATGGTCACTCCTAATGGAAGAGATTTTCAAATCCTTTTAGTTTTGAATTATCTTAGCAAAGGTTCTAAATGCATCAAAATGAGAATCCTTATATGGAAGGAACATCACCTAAGTGTATCTAGTATAATCATCTATTGTGACAAATGCATAATGCATGCCTCCTAAGCTAGCCACCCTAGTAGTGCCAAAAATATCCATATGAAGCAATTGCAATGGTCTAGAAGACCTTCAACTAAGTCTTTTCTCTTTAGCTTATTGAAGAGTTCCATGCTAGCATGTCCTAGCCTTTTATGCCAAGTTTTTCCTTCATCAATTATTGAAACTAAACACTTTGCATTATGGTTAACAAGAGAGTTTAAATCAATTGTATAAATATTATGAACTTCTTCTCAATAAATGGAATTTTATTGTCACTCATTCTTGATACATTGGATGCTTATGGCTTAAACATAACTTTAAGGCCTTTGTCACATAACTAACTTACACTTAGCAAGTTTTGCTTGAGTCCATCAATAAGCAGTACTTTATCAAGGATAGATGAGTCATCATCCTTACCAATTTTACCTATGCCAATATTTTTGGCTTTGCCATTGTCTCCAAAAGACATATTTCTAAGACCTTCAGTCTTTTTTAAATGTGAAGAACTTTCTTTCTCTTATCATGTGTTTAGAAATCTATTGTCAAGATACCATTCTTGTTATCCAATTTGGGATTTCAAGCACATCTGTAAAATAAGAAATGTTATATCTTAGGTACACAAACCTTTTTGGGGCTTTGGGGGTTAACTCTTGCCAGTTGCTCATCATGCCTTCTAGATTGGCAATGAAAGGCAATACGGCCATATATACCACAAAAAAAAAAAAAAAAAAAACAATCACCATCAAAGTGAGCTGGTATTTTACCTTTAGATGGTACATGCATATAGTATCTCTTAAACTTGTAGCTTCTTTGAGTAGTGTTTTTAGGAGCATTTCTCATATGAGAAACTCTTTTGTGTTATGTGTGTCTAAACCCATAATTATGCTAATTTTTATGCCTTTGCACATTTCTCCTTTTAGGCTTGTAAGAGTGGTACATGTAAGCATAATTTAATCCATACGGAGCATTTCTCAATTACGTGTGATTATGTTAAGACTTCCCCCTTGAGCCATTATTTGTGGCATTTTCCTTTTTGAAAACTTTTTGCTTCATAACATAGTTAGAAACATTATTCTTTTTTGCCTTAATAAAGACTATTTGAAAAGAGCAAGGAGCCATTGAAGTAGGGGCATTATAATCTAATCCATATTTGATGGATGGACTCCTCTAAGCCTCAAGGATGTAGTTTAACTTCTCCTTTCCTTTAGTAAATGTGCTGAGATTTTTCTTTAGTTTAAGATTCTTAGTTGTGAGAGACTCTACCTCCTTAGCTAGAGTTTCTTGACTCTTAGCATATTCTTTCAAGGATTTGTTCTCTTGTAAAGAGAAGAGGTATTGGACTTGAGAGTGCCATTACTCATAGTGAGTTTGGTACTTATAAAATACAACTTATCTCTAGAGTAAGAGTCAAAAGGATTTACCTCTTTATCACCATCACTATCACTATCACTGTTGGATGTGTGTTCACTTAAGGATTCATTTGACTGCTCTTCAGTTGCCATAAGATAGAGGTTGGCAAGTTCCTTTCTTATCTCATCTTTATTAGGTTCGAAATCACTAGTGTCATCCTAAGTGGCTTTGTGCACTTCTTTTCCTTTCTTGGAGGTGTATTTTTAGAAGGGAACTTGCCTTTCTTGATCTTAGGATAGTCTAATTTTATATGCCCTTTCTCATTGCATCCATAGCAGGTGAGTTGACTTTTGGTGCCTCTCTTCTTATTACTTCTTGCCTTTCTACCCTTTTTGCTTGAAATGAATTTCTTTACCTGGTTGGTGATGAAGGAAAAATGTTCACCTTCACTACTATCTTCATCATTAATAAAAGAGGAAGAAGTTAGCAAATAAGAAATAGAAGGAACTTCAGAATGTATCTCTTTGACTTTCAATGTCAAGTCTTTCTTTCTCATCCCTCTGTTTTTAACAGGCTTCTCAAAAGTGATCTCATGAGCCAATAACTTTCCCATAAGCTTGTCAAGTGATAGGACTTCCAGTTTGTTGGCTTCCTCTATAACTATCTTCTTAGCTTTCTATTTATCTTTAAGAAGTGTTTTCAGAATTTTTGCTATCATGTTCTCATTTGTATATGACTTTCCCAAGGTCTTGAAAGTGCCTATAATATTTATGAACCTATTGTACATCTCTATAATAGTCTTACCAGGTTGTTATACAAATATTTCATATATGTATGTATGCATTTGTATATTTTTCTTTTTCACTTCACTAGTTTCTTCATGTTGAGTCTATAATGTGTTCCATATTTCTTTGACTAATGCACACATTTGTAGCTTAGCATATTGGGACTTATGGATTACATAGAAAAGAGCATGCATTGCTCTTATGTTTTTTGGGTTTGCCTTCTTTTGTTTAGTAGTTCGCTCATTCTTTGGCTTTAGTACAAGAACATCTTCCACTAGCTTTATCGAAACCTCTCTTCCTTCCTTAACAATGTCACATAAGTTAATGGTTTCACTTCAAGGAAGATATTTATCTGATTCTTCTAGTAGCCATAATCATCTTCCATGAAGAATGGAGGCTTGTGGATGGATTGTGATTCTTCATAACTTACCATGACCTTTGCTCTGTACACTTAAGCTTTGATCAATAGACCTGCTTTGATACCAATTGTTGTCCCTAGGTGCCCTAGAAGGGGGGTTGTATAAGGCAATGGCAATTATGTAAATTCAAATTAAAATTGAAATAGATGAAAAATCAATACACAAGATTTATAGAGGTTCGACGCAACTTGCTACGTCTTCTTCTCTAGTATCTCCACTAGAGTCTTCACTATCTAGATGCTTAAGGTGTTATCAACAACCTTTACAAAGATAAGTTTTCAAGCACTTCCAAACCTTTACAAGTGATAGATTCTTAGGCTCTATCAACGTTTTACAAGTAGTTCATAATTACTACTCAACCTGAACTCAAAGTAGTTTCCATGTACTACCACAAACCTTTCACAAGAGATATTTTCAAATGGTCTCTAAACTCTAAGTTACAAATTAAGAGATTATCACACTTATAGGATAAAGAAAAAACTCTCTCACTCAAACAAGAATAGATGCTCAAATAAGCTTGATGTGAGTGATTAAGTAATAAGGGTTCTTGAGAGGTTTCTCCCTCAAATTCTATTTTGACAATAACCCTTTTAGTTCACTCTCAACATGATCAATGAATGTCTCTTGGATGCTAGATCACTCTTTGCTCGTAATGTAATAGCCTTTTTATTTAAGAATAGCTTTCACAATAGATTACTCACTTGATGGAACAGTTCACTCTCTATTTCTGTTGAGCGCTAGTCCTTTTATAGCCTAAACAAAGAACTAGCCATTTAAAAAGAGCTATCACTTTACATTATAACTATAAGCAAATAACTCCTATTGAAACGTTTCCATGCTCGTTGTTAAGGCATCAACCATCATTGTCTTTGTATGAACGACTAATTGGAAAATCAATTTTTGACTTTAACAATCATTAACATTAATAAAATGCCCATTGGAACTAGCTGTTAGAAAGTGATTGGCTCAAGGCTCCCCCTTTGATTTTTTCAATTGTCTATTTCACCTTTTCTACAATAATCAGTGGACACAAACAATGATCATTGCTTCATATCTCAAAGCCTGTTGGAGTAAGAATAATGTGCATTGTTGATTTTCCAAAAACCATGAACTTAATGCTCTATTTTTCAAAAACTATAAAAATGCTTCAATGACTATTGAAAAATTGATAATGCCTGTTGGATATACCTTCAACACTTGTTAAGCTTTGAGTGTGCCTCATTAGAGGTTCTTGAAGTTATAACTCAATCTAAAACACTTTTCCAACTCCTGTTGGAGAATTAATGCTCGTTGTGAGGTCTAGAGAGCAGGTCTCATAGTTAAGCACTTTTCCAACACCTGTTGTGAAAGTACAATGCATGTTGTAAGGTCAGAATCAACGCTCATTATGAAACCCACAATGCCTATTATGGGGTTTAATGTCCATAGCTATGTCTGAGTAATTGTCCAACACTAGTTGGGAATATAGGCAACACCTTTTGAGTGGTTCAAATAGTTTTACTCAAGCTAGACTGCTTCTCTTATAAAGAAATCTGATAGTGGTCTACGCAAGTCCCTTACTTCTTGCTTTAATTCTTTAGCATGATACCCCAGTCCTTTTTTTGTAGTCTGAGTGGAAATTTCTCGAAACTCTAATATGTCAGTAGAATTCTTCCCTAACCCTTATCCTGGAAGAAAGTTCATGTTCTTGATAATTCCCATCACCTTTGGATTAACCCACTTATCAGTGACTCAAGCAACTCAAAACCCTCAGAAATACAGAACAACACATTTAAAGCTAATAAATCTCTCCAACCTCTACACAAATTGTCATAATCTCTCATTTGTAAGGAATCATAACTTTCTGATGGATAGTAAAAGGCACACCGCCCAATGGGTGGTACCATGGTCTTCCTAGTATAAGCAAAAAATGATTGGGATGTTCAAGATTGTAAATTTGACTATTGTCCTAGTAGTCGACCTCCTGCTATCACCATAGGCTCAAATGACACTGTCATAAGCCTATAAATCTTTCTCAGACAATCCAAACTTGTACAACAACTTTTAGTGACAAATGTTAATCTTAGACCCATTATCAACCATCACACATGGCGTGCACCTACCCTTTACCTCAGCTTGGATGAATGGGGCCAAATTATAAACCCTTCCTTTTTGTGGCAAATCCTCATTTAAAAAAGTGATTTTATCCATGTGAGTCACCAATGCGATTACATCTTCTGACGCGACTTTACTAGAAATTATCAGACTAGACAAAGCCTCAACCACAACTTTCTTATGTTCCTAAGAGGTAAGAAGCAATTCCCATACACTGATATGGGCTAACATCCTTTTCAACCATTGACAATAGGATTGTCACCTTTGTTTTCCTTCATAACAAGTTCATCTATCTTCTTCTTAACCCTTATTTCATTGAGGACTTCTCTATCAAGACAGTATTTCGTAATACATGTCACATGGCTCACCTACTTCATTTCTTTTTTTCATCATTCTCCTCTATAGTTAGATGACCCTTTTTTTCTATTTTCCCTTTGTTTCTTCATCTAAACTCTCCTAGGGATTAACAGTGTAAACAATTAGAGTCTCCCTTGCAACCTCATTGATAATAGTAATAACAACTTCCTCAGGAATTCCATAATCTATTATGAATTTCCCCTGGTTTGGGAAAGAAATATTACGATAGTTTGGGAAAGGGTTCCCTCGAATGCTATGCCTTCTAAAATGTGGTAGGACGATCGTCTTGCTATCGATGAGATCCTAAATCACATGTCTTATTGTGTAGTACTCATTAGTGTAATGACCTACTCCTTGATTAAAAATGTAATAGGCATTGGTGTCATACCTTCTAAGTTGTGGATTAAATGGTGGTCTCATTGCCAAAGGCTTCAATACCCCCTTTCTTCTACAACCTATCAAATGCCTTAGATAATGGCATCCCCAATTCGGTGAAACTATCTTGATGTTCTTACTTCATTTACATAAGCCATCTTGTTCCCTTCGACCTGAGGTTGAGACAGGGCGCTTCTTCTTCCCCCATACTATCTTTTTACTCATATTCCAACTCCTCAACTTGTAAACCTGCTTCTTGAAGGTCCTCAAAGTTCCTAACCAACAATCTCCTTATTCTAGTACCAATACCAGGTAGAGCCCCCTTGATGATCATCCAAACTTGCTCTCTCTCTCTCTCTCTTTAGGCCTTGTGGTCAACTTTAAAGCCATCTTCTTCCATCTCCTAATGTAGTCATTGAAGCTTTCATTAGTTTCTTACTTTAAAGACTCTAGGTCTTGTAACATGGCCTCTAGGTTTGAATTACAAGTATAATGCTTTTCAAAAGCTTTTGTCAACTCCTTTCAATCTTCTCTGACAGTCTTTAATTGGTTGAAATATCATGTCTTTGTAGACCCTTCTAATGACAATTCAAAAAGTTCTAACATAGTGTCCATTGGAACCTCGGATGCCTTCATGACTAACACGTATGAATGAAAATGGTTTCTAGCATTCTGAACTCTGTAAGCTTAAGGAGCTCGAGTAAGTGAAAATTAGATGGCAGTTTCTCTAGTTTGCGAGCCAACAATTCCATAATGTATGTTCCTTTCTTCAAACCTTTAGCACCCAGAGCCTTTTGCATTTTCTACAACTATTTGGCAAAGTCATCAAATCGACTGCTCTCCTTCTCACTCTTTATGGGTTTGTCTAGAACTATAATAGTACTCCCTACTTCCTTAGTAAGCTTGTTCTCATGATACTCTTTCATGCCAAATAAATCATCATCAATTACCATGGGTTAGGGCGCTTCTATTGGTGTTTTTCTTTGCCAGTTCTATTAGCATAGCTCTCCCACTTTTTCAGAATTTCATTGACACGCTTGATTACTTGCTTGACAATCCTCTTTCCATCTTGTGGTTAAAGTCAACCATCATCTTTTGTAAGATCTCTAGTGGTATGGTTGGTTCCATGATAAGGTCAACTTTCTGCCTCAAACTCAAAGTCTTACTCTTTCTAGCTAGTTGATTTCCCCTTATCTTAGATGAGGGTTTGGATGGAGCTATGATGGCTGCAAGACAAGGTTTATCAGTATGATAGATGAACATGTAATCAATGCATGAATGCATGTTATGCATAAATCATTTTGCACAAGATACTTTTAACCTTATTTCTCTCATAAATGAGGTTTAATGGCTCTTTCATAAGTAGGGCTCACTTTTATACCATCTTAAGGCGTAAAATGTGTGGGTTCACCTCAGACTAAAAAAAGTTTAAGTCTTGAAAGAATGCATACACAAAGGTACTAAAAGGAAGAATTGTTTACATTATTTAAAGAAATATGTACTAGCAAACAAAGAAATCCCTTTAAGGAGAGAGGGATGTATATAGAAAGTATTTACATGGTGGGGAAGGAGGAATACATAAGTATATACATGTGAAGAATAATTACATTAAGAAGGTAGGGTAACATTTATGCTTACATTAGGGATACCTAACCATCTTTTTTTATGACTTACACTATTCTTTAAAGAAATGCAAACAAGTGGGGTGCCCTATTCCAAGGTACTATTGGCTCTTACATGCACCTAATGGTTGAAAGGGTTGTTGCAGTTGATGGCTCCCATAAGCTTGGGGGTGGTTATCATGATTTCTCATTCGATATACCTAAATGTACTAGGCTTATGAGTGATAAATCCTCTTCACAATCTCCTAAGACTAAATGAAGCTTAAGTCTCGAGTTTAGAGAACCATTAGTTTGTCTAAGGGTAACCTAGTGCTCGTGGTAAAGTGTAAAGGTTGTATGAATGTAATGGACTTGCACAATAACAAGTTTAAAATATTAAAGTGAACCAGAGATTAAATGCAAAGTCAATGTTGAGTCCCTAGTAGAGTCGCCATTGTGAGCACCTAGGTGGTTTTGCTTGAATAAGTGGAATGTGCTTGTGACTCTATCCTTTTCTTAATCAATAGGGGATTGAGAGGACGAGGGTCTCTACATTGGTAATGACCCCAAGATATGGCATGCGATGAGACCAGTGAGGGGTTTGTTTTGGCTTTGCGCGATTTCAAAGCCCTTAGTCCAAAATGGGACAATACATTGATACTGTCCCTAGGAAGTATGGAGACACCACAAGACTTTGGATAGGATAAGAATCTAGGGAAGGAAAAATTTGAACCTAATTTAAGTTAATTAGAAGGCTAATTTCATTTTTACCCCATTAGAGATTTGGTTCGCGACTTGGGGAAGAGGTTAGGCACCCATAAACCACCTAGATTTTAGGATCCAACCTTGGGCATCTTTAGTTCACTTTTAATGTTTTAATTGAGTTATTGATTAATTTGATTAACAGTCTTAAGCATACATCTAGCATAATCAACCTAATCAAATCATTCTATCAATCTGAAAGGAAGAAGGGTTATGCATCATGGTATAGGGTTCATCATCCATATCCATACATCCACTTAAGCATAATTATCTCAAAGGGGGAGGGGGTCATGCATCATGGGATAGGTATCATCATGCACGTCATCATCTAAACATGACATGCACATAACATCATTCATGATAATAAAAAATGATCAATGAGACCATCGTCCATTGCCTAACTTAGGTCAAATACCAATACCACATAAAAAACATAAATTAGAAATCAAATGACAAAAAGAAGAAAAAATAAATGAATGAACTACATAAACAAAGCTACATTACCATGTCTCTCATGCAAAGGTGCCTAGACATGCATCTGAGTCCATAATAAACATACTCCCACATCACAAATCAACAAGCAAACATAATCAAAATGCATGAATCATGAACAATCAAAGGAATGAACATGTAAAGCAAGGCATACTTGGAGGATGTTAAATGGCCTATGGTAATAGTCATCATAAAAAGGAGATCCTAGGGTTGATGGTAAATGGCCAAGATACTATTCACATACATTAAGCATATATGCAAACATAAGAGAAGATCCCAACATTCATAGAACCACAGGTTAGTCACTTAGTCACGACCTTAAAGTGATTAAAATAGAATAAAAATCATCATTAAACAAACATGAAAGAACATAAACACTAAGATTGAATGAACCATGAAAACCATTTCAAAACCCATAAAAACTGCATTTTGAAATGAATAGGGGTCCTTGGCTATCTATCCTTACCCTATTCTATCACTGGAGTGTTAAAAAAAACATAAAAGTTTGCCTTGATAAAAGAAACTCATATAGGAAAAGAAGTATTTTATAAGACTGTGCCTAGGAAATTATGGTTATACAGCCTATATTAAGGCTATACAACCCCTAATTCTACGTTTTTGAAAATAGAAAGGAAAAGAAAAAGTGGAATAAAGAAGTAGGGGTAAGGATTATGGATGCTTCCTTTAATGTACCTTTACCCTAATAGGCATACCATGTATTTAATATACTCTAAGCTACTAAGGAATGCATAAGAGATGCAAGATTAAGGTCTTATTCTACGTTAGAATAGGTTAGGTGAGTAAAGGTTTAGGATTTTTTATGCTACGTATGGTTTGAGAATGAATTTTGGTTGTTTTCCTAGGGTTTTCCAAAACTCCCTTCTCCTTAAGTGGAAGAGGTATTTATAGGTGATGGATAAGTGCATCATACTTTAAAATGGTTCTGATTACACCATAGATATATTCAATCATAGAAAAAGAGATGAATCTCCTGGAATTAGGGTTTGCACGTGGGTTATACAGCTAGGAATTGGTTATGCATCCATCTATTAGGGTTACGCAGCCCCAAGGTTAAAAGGGGGACTAGTTCCAGAAGATTCCAAGGGCTAGGGTTTATGGAAGGGTTAACTTTTGGGCTATATAGCCCTTTTTTGTGGGTTGTAGAACCCATATGCTTAGGCTAGTAACTTGGGCTTGGCTTTGGGATTCTGGCTTTAGGCTTAGCTTGGAGCTTTTTCAAGGTTTTTAAGATTTTTAACCCTTTCTTTAGCAATTCCTTTTGCATTCTAGGGAATGCGTTCAGTGATTCTCATTATCGGGCTCTGCATCCAGACGTCTAAAATCTAACGCTTACACCCACCTTGAGACCATCCTCATGCTTAACCTTATGTATAATCTTGACTATATAGCCAACTACATCACTGTATAGCCATGGCTAGAACCCTAACCTTTGGAAGCTTCTAAAATTAGTCCCCTCTTGAGCCTTAAGGTTACACAACCTTATAAGTGGGTTATACAACCTACCTCTTGGCTATATAGACCTCTTACAAGCCTTAATTTCAAAACATTTACAGTCTTCTCTAGGATTGAATACTAATAACATACAATCAGAACCATTTCAAGCTCTAGTGCACCCTTCTTCCTCTATAAATCCTATACCATTTGAAGAGGGGAGGAGGCTTGGAAAACCTTAGGGAAACTCTGTGAAAATCTCTCCATAAATAATCTTTAGTCTAGAATACCCAAAACACTAACTCATTCAAACCTTATCTAAGGTAGAACAAGGCTTATTCTCTTACATTCCTAAGCAATCCATAGCATTCTTTGAGAAAATATCAAATTTATGAGTCTCTGAGGATAAGAAAATCATTAAAAACATCCAAAGGCCCTTTTCCCTTCTTCTTTTTTCGCCCTTTTCCTTTTTCTTTTGTTGTTTTCAAAAATCCAATTTTGAGGGTTGAATAGAGTTCATGTAGTTTGTACATTCTACTTTTAACTGAGGAGAATAATAAATTTTTGCTTTCTTCATATTCAAATTTTCTCATTTCCAAACTGTGTTTTATGATGTTAGAATATTCCATTAATAGAATTGGGAGAAGTCTCATGACTTTGGATCCCCATTCACTAAAAAATAAGATATTTATGAAGATTGAGGCTATTTTTATGGTTTTTCATTTTTTAATACTTTGCATTGCTTCATCTAGTGCCTTATGAAACATTTAAGCTTTTATTTTGATCACATTTTGGCCTTGATCAAGTGAGGTATCCATAATTCCTAAGACCTTGATGGCCTTATTATGATTGTGTTCATATTGGTTACATCTTTAAGTTTATATTTAGCATGTGTTATGGCCATGTGACTCACCCTTTGTTGATCAGTATCCTAACCTTTTTGGTAGTCAGTGATGCTTGTGGAGGCCATGCTCTTTAAGAGCAATAAGATAAAGGGTTCAATAACCCTAAGATCCCTTTTACGATGACTTTTGTCATAGACCAATGAAATCCTCTAAGGTATTACTTACATGTCATATTTTTGATTTTTTGTGTCATATATTGTTCATGCATTTGCGTTCTTTGATGTCAATGCTATTATGGTTTCAATGTGATATTAGGATGGTTGTGATTATGGACTTAAAAATATGTTTAGGTCTCTTGACTTTGAGACATGGTGAGATGTTTTCATGAACCTTGTCTTAATTGTTTTTAATGTTTCAATTTGCTTTTTGTGATTTGTTACTAACTTGTGTGCTCTTTCTAGTTATAGGTACTTATCTTACTAAGACCATGAGTGATGGTCTTAATGGTTATTACTTTGGAATATTAACTATGCATTAGGATGAATGATGATTATGCATGCTTCGCCCTTGCCATATTGCATAACTCCACTTGTATCTTTTTCTAGATTTCTGATGCAGATTGTGATATGCATGTTCCTCTCTATGTCATGATGCATGATCCCCCTCCCCTTTTACGATGATTAGTGATTTGGCATGATTGATTGGATTGCACTAGGAATATGCTTAGGTGTAATAATTAGACTAATTAATAACTTGGTTAAAAGTGGCAAAAGTGAACCGAAGATGCCCAAATGTTGGATCCTAATATCAAGGTGACTTTCAAGTGCCTAACTTCTTACCCTAGTCATACGCAATTTTTGAACCTAATCTATGATGGGGTAAAGACAAAATGGGCTTTCTAATTGGCTTAGTTTAGGTTTATATTTTGCCTTCTTTAGATTCTTGTCCGACCAAAGTCGAGTGGTAATTCCACATCTTCTAGGGATAATACCAATGTATTGTCCCACTTCAATCTCATGTTGACCACAATTTGGAAAATGGGCTCAAACTTGCGTGAAGCCTAAGGGATCCCTGATTGATCCAATCATGTGCCACTTTTTGGGGTTCTTACCAATGTAAAACCTCCATCCTCTCGACCCCTTATTAGTTGATAAAAGGATGGAGTCATAAGCAAGATTCCACTTATTCGAGTGTAACCTCAAGATTTGAAGCACTCATAGCGGCAACTCTACTAGTGATGGTTCACTTTGCCATTTTAACCTTCTTTTTGGTTAATCCATTTGTATTCATGTAGCCTCCACACTTCACCACATGCACTGAGACTACCCTTCAAAAAATTGATGGATTCTCTAAACTTGAAACTTAAGCTCCATTCAAGCTTTAAAGATGGTTAGGAGGGGTTCACCATTGACGAGCTAAATACATTCGAATATATCAAATGGCGGATTATGACAACCATCTCCCAAAGTTGTGGGAGCCATTAACTATAAGAACCATTTTAACCACTAGTTGCATGTAAGAGCCAATAATGCCATAAAATAGGATACCTTTTTGTTTGCATTTCTTCTCTATAGAAATGGTTGAGGTCTCCCAAGACATGTGGTTAGGCATCCTCATTATGTAAATCCAATGTTATCCTATTCCCCTTATGTAATTATTCCCTCATGCAAATATTTGTGTATCCCTTACTCCACTATGTAAAGGATTTCCATGGACATGTTTCTCTCCTTGTAAAAGGGCTTTTTATTTCCTTATACATATTCCCTTTTTTAAGTAATGTAAAGAGTTCCTTTTATTGTACTCTTATATCCTTTTTTGTACGTGTTTTCTTAGGATTTTAACCTTTCTTTGGTCTGAGGTGATCGCATTCATTCTCTATCCCTTGTTGGTAGAAGAATGAGATCCTTCTTAGGAAAAAGCCTCTAGACCTTACGTCTGGGAGAAATAAGGTTGGAAGGATCTTTTGCAAATAATATTTGCATACCATACATATCATGCATACATGCACTTGTTACCTGTACATATATTGCAGCCATCATAGCTCCATCCAAACCCCTCATGGAAGAGAAGGGGCAAACAACTTGTAAGGAAAAGTAAAATGCCAAGCCGAATCTAAAGGGTTGAATAGATCACAGAACCTATGATACCACCAGAGATTATAGAAAACATAATGGCCGACTTTAATCGAAAGATGGAGAAAAGGATCACAGAGGAGGTGAACAAGCATTTTAATGAAATTCTAAAGAATGGAGAAACCTCTACCAATAGAGATAAAAGGAAAGTACCAAAGGAGGCACCCCAACCCGTGGTAATTGATGATGACTTATTTAGGATGAAAGAGTACCATAAGAGAAAGCATAGTATAGAGGTGGGAAACAATACAATCATTCTCAATAAGCTAATGGAAAGTGAAAAGAACAGTACTAGATTTGATGATTTTGCTAAATAATTAGAGAAAATATAAAAGACTTTAGGTGCCAAGGGTTTGGAAAAAGGAACTGAGATTAAAGAGCTACTTCTCACAAACCTAAAAAGTTCCCTACAAACTTTCAAAAGCTCAAACTTTCTAAGTTTACTAGAACTCAGGATGCTACCAATCACATCCATTCATATGTGTTGATAATGAAGAGGACAAAGGTCCGTACCGATACTATGCTTGAGCTATTTGAGTTGTCATTGGAAAGGTCTGCAAAGACATGGTATTACAACCTACCTAAAACAATCAAAGAAAGTTAGAAGGAGTTGACTGAGGCTTTTAAAAGACATTACACATTCAACTTAGCCCTAAAAGTTACTCTGTAAGATATAGAGTTGTTGAAGCAAAAGCTTATTAAAAGCTTGAATGATTAAATAAAGAGGTGGAAAAAGTTAGCTTTCGAATCAATTACTAGGCCCACAGAGAGGGAACAGGTGAGGATGATCATTAGAGTGGCATTATTAGGAGTAAGTACTTGGATCAAAGTTATATTGGTAAGGAACTTTAGGGACCTCAAAGAGACTGGTCTGTAAGCTGAGGAGTTAGAATCTAAGTCAAAGAGGCAATATGGAGGGAAAGAGAAGTACCTCATCGCAGCCACAAGGAGAAAGGAATAAGATGGCTGATATGAATGTAATAAGGGCTCTAAGGTAGTTTGCAAATTTAGGGATGGCTCTATCTAAGGCATGTAAAAGGCTACAGAAGACTAGGGTATTGAAGTCTTTTAACATTGAAACCACCTCATAATCCACTGCCTAGCGCTACTTACTGTGTTTTCCATCAAAGAGCTGGATACAACACTGATGAATATTATAGGTTGAGGCATGAGATTCAGGACCTTATAGATGATAAGACTATTATTCTGCCCAATGCTAAAAGATAGAGCATAAGAGGGAACCCTTTCTTAAACAATTGTAATATTCCACCTCCTAATCAAGGGACATTTATGATAAATTCTAGAATTTTTAAAGAAAGTTATTATGGCCACTATTAAAGAAGTACCAAGGAATAATGTTGTTATGGTTTCCCCTATCAACCCATGAGAGAGCTCTAATGAAGAAATAGAAGATGAGAAAAGGAAGAGGATGATTAAGCTATGAGAATAAAGTGATGAAGAGAAGGAAGAGGAGCATGTGAATCACATTACTCGAAGTGGAAAGTATTATCCTAATAGAGAGGCTCCAAAGGAATTAAGAATGGAGAAAGAAAATGATAAGCTTATAGTGAAGGAGAATAAGGACAATAATCATACAGTGAAATAGTTGAAGAAAATGCCAGCTCAGATTAATGCGTGGAAATTGCTCATCATTTCCCAAGAGCATAACAAAGCCATGGTAAAAGCTTTGTCGAGTTTGACTATCTCTAAAGACGCTACATTGGAGGATGTTATTGCACTAGTCACTCATAAGAGGAAGATCACCTTTTATAATGAAAACTTGCCACCAGAAGGAAGGAATCATAATTTAGCTTTATTCAAAAAAGCCAAGGTTAAAGGAAAGCCAATTCCATACGTAATGGTGGATCATGGATTTGGGATCAACATTTGTCCTTTAAAACTCCTACATAAGTTTAGTGAGTCAAAAGGATTTAAAGGTGTTAAATAATATCATCTGAGCCTATGACGATAGTAGAAGACTGGCCACTAGTATATTTAAGACTGTGGTGAAAATTAGGATTGTGGATGCGATGGTGGAATTCACGGTCTTAGACATCCCTGCCACTTTTTCATTATTATTGAGAAGGCCATGGTACCACCTCTTGTGAGGATTGCCATCCATGGTGCATCAGAAAGTTAAGATTCCCCATAAGGGCAAGGTGGTGACTATTTGTGCAAAGCTCGGGAAAATCATGTCAACACTTAGCACAATCATTTTGCACCATTAGAGGTTTTCAAGTTATTGGGGTTACAAACAAATGGGTTGACCTAAGGTAATGGAAATCATGAAGAATATGAATTTTCAACCAAGTCAAAGATTGGTAAAGGATTCAATAGGTGTGATAGAGTTTTTATTCTAACTCAAACTACCAAAAGGGGATTGGGTTATTATAGAAAAGGAGCCTAGTCAAAAGTAAAAGATATATATGGGCCTCTATCTGATTTCTTCATGAAAGAAGGGGAACTAGTAGGAAAAGTCAAGGAAAAGACCACTAACAAGGGTGAAATGTTACTGGGTGATGACACCATGGATAATCTAGAAAAGAATTTCTTTCATATAGGAGTTAGAGAAATAGATTATCTGAACTCTAAGGATTTTTCAGATGAGAGAGATGAGAAGAAAAAAAAAAAGAAGAAAGGTAAACAAGTTATAGAGGAAAGTACCCAGGGATCAGAACAAACTGCAGTTTTGTATGACCTTTATACTACTTGGCCTTAGAATGACAAGTGAAAGTTTACTAAAGAGGAGCAAGAATAGTACTTACTAGATCAAGAGTACTGAGCTATAGGTGTGGATTTCATGAAGAAAAAGTTTGTGATTACTAATTAAGATGCCTATTTCGTAGATCCAGAATGGGGATATCTTGAACTGTGTAAGTTTATTGAAGGTACATATATGAAATTGAGCTTCATAGATATTAAGAAAATGATTGTGAATTTTGTGAAAGATATGGGTAATGGAGAGAAAGTTCAAGGTCAGGCCTCAAACATTAGGCAAGCAAACATGGAAGGAGTAAATCTTCATGAGAGTTTTAAGAAGATTAAACTAAAAGACAGTCAGGTGGAATAGGATTTTGCAAAGGTGGTAAAGGCTATGGTTAGCACATAAGATGGGAAAAAGATGGGTTCTGAATAGGGTAGTGATATTAATGACGCAACTAATGAAAAGAGACAGGTTGAAGAGGAAAAGGCTCTAACGAAAAAGACTTTTGCCAATCCACCAAAGGAAGCTACTTTTTTTTATACTATTGATGTTCTAATTTCTAGTCTATTTGAGGATGATGATGTATTTCTTTTTAAGCTTAAGGCAATGAATAACAAATTTGCTTATTTGTGTGATGTGTTCCCTGATGGTAGTATGCATAGCATACACCATCTCATGAGTACATTTAACATTAATTTTGTGCATACTACTGCATTTAATCATGGTATATAAGAAAATCCAAAAATCTTGCTTATTGCCAGTGATGTTACACTAGAGGAATGTTCGAAGTTTAAATAGCTGCTCAGGAAGTTTTAGAGGGTCTTTGTTTAGACATATGAGGATATGCCAAGGTTTGATAAATGAATTACATAACAAGAATTCTAACTTATTCACATATGAGACTGGTAAAGTAGAAACTTCAGAGGATGAGACCTGAATGGGCCCAGCTAGTCAAAGAAAAAAAAGTAAAGTAGTTAAATGTTAAGTTCTTAAAAATAGTTGATTACCTTAAGTGGTTGGCTAATATAACGTTGATGCTAACAAAGGATGGGAGAGTAAGGACATGTGTGGACTATAGGGATCTGAATAAGGCTTGCCCGAAGGATAATTTCCCTCTACCTCATATTGATATGTTAGTAGTTAGCATCATAATGTGTGTTATGTATTCCTTTATGGATAAGTTTTATAGCTACAATTAAATTCTTCGGGTGACCACTAACAAGGTGAATATAGCTTTTATCATGAAAAGGGGAACACACTACTATAAAGTAATGTCATTTGGATTATAGAATGCAGGAGCAGTGTACTAATGCATGATAACTATTTTGTTTCATGACTTGATCCATAAAGAAGAAGAAGTGTACATCAATGACATTATGGTAAAGTTAGAAACAAGGAAAAGATATTTGAAGCCTTGAAGAAAGTCAATGAGTATAACATGAGGTTGAATCCTAGAAGTGTATGTTTAGAGTTACATTTGGCAAGCTATTGGGATATATAGTGAGTGAGAAGGGCATTTAAGTAGATCTAAACAACGTAAAAGCCATTTAGGACATGCCATCACCTAAGACAGAAAAGAAAGTCTAAGGATTCATACATCACCTACAATATATTAGCAGGATCATAATAAAGCTCACTCCTATTTACAAGCTGATATTCAAGTTATTGAGGATGGATCAACTAGTGAAGTAGAATGAGTAATGCTAGAGAGCTTTTGAAAGGATAAAGGAATATCTGACCAACTCGTCGATACTAAAACCCTAAAGCACGGAAAGCCATTGATCTATACCTGATAGTTAAAGAAAGTTTTGTAGGGGAGATGTTAGCTCAAAAAGATGAAATGGGGAATGAAATTATTATCTTATGAGGAGAAGTATAATTAGATATAGAAGGTCTGTTTGGCATTAGTGTAATTGAGGCACTATTTTCAATCATACTCAGTAAAAATGGCTTTGATACTTGACCTAGTCAAATGATTATATAAGGCCCCTTCCTTGATGGGAAAATTAATAAATTGGTTGATATTATTGACTGAATTTGATATCAAATATATGACTAAGAAGGTAATCATGGGTAGGGCAACTGCTGAATATTTGGCACAATAACCCTTTAAAGAAGTAGAATCATAACTTCCCCTTATGAAGGGTTAAGAGTAATCGAGCCATTAGGCTGGCGAATGTATTTCTATGAATGATAAACAAGAAAGGAGCAGGTGTGAGTGTGATTTTGATATCACTAGAAAGAGAACTTTTCCCTATGGCCAAAAAGCTTGACTTTAGGATAACTAATAACATGGTTGATTATGAAGCATATGCACTTAATTTGGAACTTTTGATATAGATAAGAGTCAAGATGGCTGAATTGTTTGGGGATTCATTGCTAGTTATCCCGTAGGTGATCAATGAATAGGAATTAAAGGAAGAATGATTGAGTCTATATCTAGAATATTTGAAGAGGAGGACATAAAATTTTTAGAGGGTTATATTTCAACATCTACTGTGGAAGGAGAAAGACATGGTTGATGCCCTATTAACTTTGGTTCTAGTTTGGGATAGGCTGAAGGGAATGCCAATGAAGTCATTGATTACACTACAATTTATGATCCTGTGTCATCTCTATAAAGGAGTGATACAAGGGTCAACACAAAATCATCCTTAGTACTCTAATGTGTAAATGTACTTAGAAAGTGATGGGTAAATTGAGGGAGTAGAAAGGAGGGATAAGGAAGTGATCTGAAAGTTGGCATTACAATTTACAGTCTATGACGATGTGTTGTACAAGAGAATGCCATACGAGGTCCATCTGAGATGTTTATCAGAAGAAATGGGCAAAGTCATGGATAAGGTACATGAGGGAATTTATGGGCCTCACATGAATGGGAAGACGTTGACGATGAGGATTTTGAGAATGGGTTACTACTAGATCACCATAGAGTGTAATTGTATTCAGATGGTGTTAAACTGCCATAAGTATTAGGTTTATGGCAATCTCAACCACCTATTGCCAATTGTGATATTGAACCTAGCTTCAGTGTGGCCATTTGCAACATGGGGGATTAACATGATTAAAGAAATCAGACCAACTTTTACAAAAGGGCATAACTACAGTATGGTTGTTGGCCCTAGTGCACCAAAAAAGGGGGTTGAATTGGTGGTAGATTTGAACTTTTGATTATAGAGGATGCTCACAAAAATGAAAGATTAGAGGAAGAGTAGGAGAAGAATGAACGTAAGAGTTTTATAGTGGTTCGGGTATTATCCAACCCTACATCCACTCCTCAATTCACCAATTAAGTGTTTCACCTAATCACTAGTGTTTTACAAGCTCACACTCAACTTAGTGTTTAGGCTCACACCAAACCTTACAAGTCTTTTCCCAAGGCTCACACTCAACCTCTTGTTTTAGGCTCATACTAAACCTTATAAGTGTTTTCCCAAGGCTCACACTCAACCTAGTGTTTTAGGCTCACACTAAACCTTACAAGTGTTTTTCTAAGGCTCACACTTAACCTAATGTTTTAGGCTCACACTAAACCTTACAAGTGGTTTTCCAAGGCTCACACTCAACCTATACAAGAGTTTTAACTAAGCTAACTCTCAAATCTAAACAAGAGTTTTCCATGCAAGGGCTCACTCTCAAATCCAAACCTAAGGTGTTTAAAGCTCACACCAAACTATATATAACAAAATAAAGAATTGAAGTTATGACTTAACTTTGCAAGAGTTTTGAGACATATCAATGGTTTTCCTCTTGCATTCAAGTCCATTTGGTGGTGTATTTATAAGCAATAACCACCAAAGAGATGTTACAAAGAAACTATGCCTAAATCTCTAAGTTGTGCTAGACATGTCTTGCATTAAATGCTCATCAGATGAAATTCACAGTCGAGATTGAATTTGAATTGTATCTAATGGCTAATCCCTATGGCATGAAACCATTAGTCTCTTTAAAAACTAGTTGTTGGATCTTTCTAATGGATCTTAAAATTTTTTGTCGTTATTTTTCCTTTTCGGATGCGATTGTCAACGTGAAATCGTCTATCTAATCATGTAGATGTTGTTTCTGAAATTCACAGTCGCTAATTTTGAAGGTAGATTTTCACATTTAGAGTTTGTTGGACTAGGATGGTTAATCCTAAGTCTAGAACCTCTTTTGATCTTGACAAAGTAGATTGATCATCACTAATATTTCAAATAAGTGTTGATTTTGCAGAAATAAATAAATCTCTCAAGAAGAAATGAAAGGATTTGATAAACTCCAAAGTGACATGTAAATCATAATCGCAATCTAGGATTCACGACCAGACTCATGTTAAGGCATGCTGAAAATCAAGCAGGCAAAATCGTGGAGCCATTCTCGACCACGACCTTTGGAAAAGAAGAAGCCAAAATATGACAAACGAATTCGCGGTGAAAGTCACGCCTTAGTCGCGACCGTAAATTTCAAAGTAACTCAAAAGGGAAGCAAGTCCACAACCACAGCTTGACAAGTGTCCCAAAAGACTGTTAGAAGTCAAATTTCGCAGAGGCATCTTGTTGGTAGCGACCGATGACTACTTTGGCAGATGGATTCGGGTCCTCTGTCGCGACTTGTGCAAGAAAACTCGCGACCACGACTTCTAAAAGTAGGTAAAAGACAACGACTATATGTTCCTGATGAACTAATAAGAAGTTGCCATGTGGACTAGCCGGTAGACACAAACGGGGTTTCCCTTGAAGAATTTGGATTTCGCGACCGCGAAATGCAATAACGATTGTGATTTCATCCTGACAAGCATTTAATGCAAAATCTATCAAGCATGTCTCAAAGATTTGATGAGCTATGATCTACAATGTCTCTTTGGTGAAGTTTGGCTATAAATACACCACCAAACAACCATGAATAAGGTTGCTAAGGAATTTATTACAAGTGATTAAAGCTCTCAATCTTTGCTACTCATTTTCTTCATTTTCTTTATGAAATTGTAATTGTTAGGTGTGAGTATTAAACACCAAATTGTAAGGTTGTAGTGTTAGCCTATAAAAACACTTCAAGAAAGGTTTAAGTGTGAGCCCAGTGAAACACTTGAGTGAGGTTGTGTGTTAGCCTAAAAACACATTGTTGTAAGGTTATGTATGAGCCATCAAAACACAAGTTGTACAAGCTAGGTGTGAGCTTGAAAACACCTTGAGATAGTGAAATACCCAATTGGTTAATTGGGGAGTGGACGTAGAGTCAATTATACACGAACCACTATAAATCGGTTGTCTCCATTCTACTCTTTCTTCTTCCCCTTTTCTTTGTTGTTGAAATTTTTATACACCAATTCAACCCCCCTTTTTGGTGCCTAGGGACAACAGATTTCTTTGTTTCTTTCAATTCAAATTCATTTTTATTTGTGAATTAACCTTTCTTGAGTCCCTAATTGCAGATTTGAAGTGTTTAATTCAAGAAATTCCTTGAAATTTGGAAGTTTGCCAAAATTTCCTTAAATTAAGGAAACTTGATTTTTAGCTTGTTTCTTGCAATTTCTTCATTGTTTCTCATTCCAATTCGTTTATTTTTGTGTCCAATCACTTTTTTTGGTGTTTCTTAAGTGTCTAGGGCTGAACCACATCATTCAAATTCAAGGGGAAGGTGAAATTTTAAATTTTCCCCTAATCTTACTCCATTTAGCTTCTACTTGATTTTTGCATGTTTTTGAGTTGTTCTTTGTAATTCTTTCAATTTCAATATTGTTTTAAGCTTCCA
>CATIWR010251664.1:0-53478 GCA_949677035.1 Omphalea diandra
ATCGCGTGTGGCAATAACCTTTAATAGCCTATGTGGCATTTAAGAGGAAAAACTCTTTATTTCGTACATGGATATGAAGATGAGTTATTTATGTTTAAATATTGTTACGTTATTTGAGATTGAAGTATCATTATGCATTTATTTACTGAGTATGCAAACTCACTATTTTGTATGAAATCCTATTTCAGGAAGAGTAGACTAAAGATTGCATCCAGTATACTTTTCAAAGTCGCTGTCTAGTAGTGTAATAAAGGTTGGGCCAGTATGCAGTCAGTTAGTATTTTAGTTTGATTATTCATGTATGTTTTGTTGTAAATAATTACTAAGTGGTGAACAAGAGACATAATAAAAAAAAATTTAATCAGGTCTTTTAAATGACAATAGATCGACTTAGAGAGAAATTTAATTGATTATTAATTGGGATGTGACAACATATGCTTTGGAATAAGTAGACCTCTTATACCAATGCTCAATGTAGTCTTTTATGTTATCATGATTACTTAGAATAGCATAAATAACATGGAGACATGGGATTCTTATTAAATCCCATTCCTTACATAAACATTTCCTTGAATTGAGTTGTTATTTATAATTCATATCTTAATTAAATATGTAAGCTACCTCATACCCTTTATCTCTAGTGAAGATAATGCACCAATCAAAAGACTTTAGCTTATTCTTCTTTACTTTATCCATTGCCCTTTGAGATACATCACATATCCATGTGGATTGAAATTGTATCTTACTTACTATTCTCTTCATAACCTACACCCTAATCTCCTCAAGCATTATGATGATACTTTTGCACCTTCTTTCCAAAATCCATCCATTGAAAGTCTTTGACAAGTTGTTATCTACTATGTCACACTTGACATTTATGCTGAAGAACACCTTGGAGAAACTTACCAAGTTGTATTCCATCTTATCTTCAACTGACCCTTCTCCTAGTTTTTTTTAGTTCATCTACATTATGCTTCAATTCAATTTCAAATATGGAATTTGCACAAGTCCAAAAGGCTACTTTCCTTTCTTCCCTTTTCCACTTCTTAGCCTAACAACATATATATGTCTTGCACATCTCCTATACACAGCCTAAGGTAAATGCTCTTTAATTACACTATCAAGTCCCTGCAACAAATGAACATGCTATTAACATTTAATATTTATAATGCAACATAGTATATATCAAAGGAAAATTAGTTAAACATATGAATACCTTCTGTATATCTAAAATAATTGTGTATCTTATACCATCTTGAAGAGGCAAATCATGCTTTAAGCACCTCAAGAACTTGCCCTAGTTGACCTTGTTCCCAATCTCTACCACTACCCATGCTACTGGGTACATTTAGTTGTTCCCATCCCTCCCAATTGCATATAACAATTGTCCTTTGCATGTCCCTTTTAGAAAACATCTATCCAAGCTTATAATAAGCCTACACCTAACTATAAATTATTTCTTACAAGTACCAAAATAAACATAAAATCTCATAAACTTTAAGGGATTAAGAGAATCAAAAGGATTATCCTGAATCCCTTTAACTACACAAGTAGTTCCAAGATTACAGTGTTGGATCTCTCAACATAATTGTGTAACATAAAGTACTCTTTCCTACAGTCTCTAGTGATTTCTTTCATTACCTTCATCTTGGTTTTCCTATATACATTGAGATTAACATGTAATCTCAGTTTTGTTTTACATATTTCCTTCAAAACTCTTAGTTTCATTCCTGGATGAGTCATAATTTTGGTTTAAAGTATTTTATAAGAAAATTACTTATTGCAAACCTACTGTTATAGACCCTATGGCACTTATGATGTGGATTATATGTCTTCACAATTAAAGTATGTCATACACTGAGCTCGAATCCTACTAGGTTCATTTTTCTTAAACCTTACCCTAACACTCTTTGAGATTGCATATGTAGCTAAAGCATTTCTAAGTTATTCTACATTACTAAATACCATACCAATGCAGAAAACTGGTATTTTTTTATTATGGGTAAAAATAGACTTTGCTACTATTTCTCCTAAGTGTGTCATCCATATATTCATCATTTGTCTCAGTGTAATAACTCCTATAATTTAAGGAATTATAGTATTCATTGTTGTTTCTATCTAAATCTATCCCTTCTACCTCTTCATGCTCATCTACTTCCTCTAAGTCCTCTTCATCCTCTTTCTCTAACCCATGATTATTAACTCTATCTACATCACTACTAGCCATAACATTTGTCATTTATTTCTTACCTTCCTCTATTTATTTCTTACCTCCCTCTTCACCCTCTTTTGTCCTTTCCTCCTCCTCCTCTTTACCTTCCTTTCCCTCTTGCTTACCCTTACCTCTCTCTTCCTCATTTATCACATTCTATTCATCACCTTCCAAACTGACATTTTTATATAACGAATCAACTATTTCTTCTAGCCCTTCCATTATATTTTCCTTATCTACCTTAGGACTTATTACTTCTTTATCAGACAATACATTATATACTTTATCTTTGTCAATAACCTCTATAAAAGGCTAGGATTCTATACTTTTAGAGCTTGAACCTATCTCAACCCATATGTGACCAACGTAGAATATAACACTATCCCCACCTCTCAACTTACTGCATATGACACTAACTTATTTATCACTATTCACTTTTTCAAACTCCCCACCAATCAAGGCTTTGTAAAATAATCAAGCTATCTTGTTATACCCTATTTCCTTCACATAAGACATAATGGCAGGAAATGACAATTTATCTATGTCAATGGCCTTTTAACTATTGTTTTCACCCCACTTATATAATCCTAATTCCTAGTTCTTAAACAAAATTTACTTATGATTAATCACAAGGTCAACACAAATGTCAGCCATGCTACAATGTACGCAAAACAAAGACCACATTTTAGTCATTATAAGAACAAACACATGGTGCAACATATAAAACAGAAGCCACATTTTAGTCATTATTATTTCAAACAAACCCATGTTATAATACATTACTATTAGATCAAAACAAATAAAAACAAAGAGATGCAAATATACAAATAATAATGAGCAGTGTTAGTGAGTATTGATAGCCAAAGACATGCAAAACCAACAACATGCAAAATAAAACCAAAGACATGCAAACCCAATCCATGCAAATAAAAAAATTTGGTAACTTTTATATCCATAATAGACTATTTACCAATATTATTAGTTTAATAATACTTGAAATACACTACAAACAAACAAAACCCCAAATGTGGTCCACCATAGAAACCTTACAACAAACAAGTAATTCTTCTACCATATTGCATGCAAACACTTAAAAAGGCTTCAAATATGGTCCACCACATAAGTCATACAATAAATTACTAACCTTTAGATGCTTTAATTTGACCAGAGTAGTCCACTATTGCAGATTCAAAGCTTTTCCACACCACGATTCCACCTCAAGAAGAAAACTTTTATTGAAACTCCAAGGTCTACCACAATAATAACAAGTCCACTAACAAATGCTTTCAACATATCCTAGACAATTTTAAAGAAATAAAAATTTATGAAAATTTTAGAGAAATAGAAATTTATGAAAATTTAGGATATTAGGGATTTAGTTAACATATTTAGGATATTATGCAAATTAGGGATTTCTATTAGTTGAAAGCAAGGACATTAAAGTCAATCAACTCAATTTTGCAAGGACATTCTCGTCTATTAGTTAATTCACGCGCTTTTAATGAGCTATGAAGTTCATGCGTAACGAAACTGTCAAAAAATGTGCAACGATAAAAAATTTTGAAAGTTCGAGTGATCAATGTAAGCGAAAAAAGTAAAAAGGGCTTAATAGCAAAAATTATCAAAGTTCAGGTACAAGCGGATGTATTTTGCCCATATATATATATAACATCTAAAATAGAGGTGAAAACAATGTGAATTGCACATATAGGTTGATTTCCCAAAACAAAAATTATCTAAATAAATGAACATGACAAAAACGACACATAATGGTACAAATGAGAGGTATAGGTGTTTGATTAAAGATAAAAACAAATCATAAACATAGATGAACAATAAATAAATGAGGATCAAGGGGTTCTAGGTTATTACAACCTCTCACTATCATTTTCTCGACACAAAAAAACCAAAAAGTTCTAAGTTATACAAATATGGTCTTATGATAATTGATAAGCTACCACGTAAAAAATTTTAAAATGTGATGTTAATGCTCAAAAATTGAAAAAAAATTTATGGGTCATTAGTTCTTGCAATTTACAATGTTCTACCCATTTTCAAGCTTAAAAATAAAATAAAATAGCTAAAAATTGAAAAGAAAGAGAAAGGAGCACTATTGTGAATAGTGCATATGAGCAGTGATGTGGTCTATACTGACCAACAAATGGTCTGTACAAATCACTATATTGTCTGTAAAAACTACTAATAAGTTTGTATAGACAATTGGACTGCATAATAAAAGCCTATGAATAGTTTTTATGAAGAGTGTTGTGAGTCGTAATAGTGGATTGTACAAACCACTAAGATGTTTATACAGACAACAACGTATTTTTATAGACCTTTAGGTCTACTAATAGCAAAAAATGAAAAAGGACGAAAAAAAAAAAGGAAAAAGGGGAAAGAAGGAAAAAGAGGCTTGGAATAGCCTGAAGGTTGGCTTATTGCCCTCGAAGCTACCTTGAGTGGTGAGATTCATTCCCAAAAGATCTTAATTTTAATGGAAAAAGAAGGAGCTTTACTTGGTTCAACCTTGTGTTTAGGTGGATTGTTTGTGGGTTTTTTTGTTTTATGTGTTGTAAGAGGTCTTTTAGGGTTTAGAGATTCATTTTGACAGCATTTTATAAGGAAAATTAGGTCTCTTTTCACCTTTTGAGAGGTAAGGCATTTATAAAGAGGAAAGGGAGTAGTGCTACATAACACAAATTATACCCTATCTTTCTCTCTCACTCTCTGAAGTGATAAAAGCATAGAATATTCTAAAATTATAATTTTGAAATTGTTTGTATAGCCATGTAGTTGCTTGTATAGATAACTACTTGGCTTTATAACTAACTAATAAACTAGATTAGTATTTCAAAAGCTTCATTTTGTTTGGCATATAGTGAGATGTTTATATAGCCATGTAATTTGGTTGTATAGCCATCTAAATGGTTGTATATACATCTTATGAAAGTCCATAAATAATGCTTTTTAGGCTTGAGTGTTTGTAAAATAAGTTTGATTCTAAATTTATCCAAGCTTTGTCTCCCTTTTGACATTATTACCTTCATCTTTTAGGATGAAATTAACATTGTTCTCATTATCACGCTCGCATTCCTGTAATTCAAATATTTGGTGCTCATAGTGATATTGCATAAGATTAAGAAAGTGACAAAGTAAGCATAAGTGTTCCCAAATAAAAGCCAAGGTGAAGCCTTTTTAATTTTCATAATCTCAAATGTTTTTTAGATTGAAAATTTATCTTCTTTTGCTTTTTAGACCTAGAAGCCTCATAGAAGACATTAATAGCACAACAAGAGTAAAAGCAATAACAATGGAGATGATTAATGATTAAATAATTTTTCTTACCTGAAAATATACTATGTTGAATAATCTTCCATAGTTTGATTGAACATTTTGCAATGTTAAAGCAAAATTCCTTAAATAAGCAGTGTTAAAGCAAATCTCTAAATAAGTAATCTTGAAAATATATATTGGGGAAGGGAACAAAGAAGTATGATGGGAGAAGGAAGTAGTGATGGTCAAAGGAGGATACAAATGAATTGTACGGTACACTAATACTCAATATGATTACTAATAGATGAGCTATTAAGGTATTTAGTTTATATATTAAGTATAATATTATAAAAATAGTAATATATAAAAGATAAAATAACAAAATTAAACTAGGCTTGATTAAGGTAATGAGCCTCTTGAGTTGAATATTTTGATACTCAAACTTAGCTTGGTTAATTACTTAAGTAGCTCAAACTCAAATTCAATTAATATCGAGCTGATTTTGAGTATTTCTTAAATAACTTACAAGTTATCTTGGTTCATTGATAACCCTATTAATCCACATATCTTTGAAAATTTATATAAAGTTTTATGTGATAAAAGTGTTTTAGCACCAATAAAAGAAGTGACAGTTCAAGAAATTGTTTACATATTCTAGCTCACTATCTTTGGAATTCTACAACTAAGACCAAGTTTGCTCATTATGAAGAAATAATTAGTAGGCAATTTCACAAGTTATTGTGTGCAATGATAAAGATTAATAAATATTATATTAAGCAAATCAATTAATTTCCTAAAGTGTGAGATATTGAAAATGTTTTAGGTATATGAGTAGTTTCATGTTACTTATCCCCTTATTCATATAAGTGGTGAGACTTTATAAAAGATATTATTTAAAAAATGTGAATGAATAAATAGGATCATTTTTTAATATTAGATTTTAATTTAGAATTTTAGAATTTAAATTTTGATTAATGTTTTGATAATTAAATTTCAAATATAAAAGATTTGAATTTTAAATCCTGCCACTTATCCAACAGTAAATTTTCAAAGGAATGAATTTCAAATTACAATATTTCAAATGAATGAATCTTGAATGCCAAATTTTAAATCCTTTATCCAAACACACCTTTAGCAAATTTGAAATCCCTTAACCTAGAACAATTGAATGGTTATGATTATACATTATCATTAATTTTACCACCTTTATCCTAACTCTTTTTGTTGTCAATAGTAATTGTTATAGATAATTTTCTTGATTGGCTCTTTCAATATAAACAAATTGCCATCCACTTGATAAATTTAAGAGTTTACTATGTTCTTATTATTAATTATGATGGCCTAATTGAGCTAGTTATAGAAAAAGAAATTATTACAAATCAGTCGATGGTTATGTCAAAAAAAAAAAACCATAGGTGAAGACTTGAAAAAGAAGGATATTATCATTAGGGATGATGCAAATAGAATGAAGGACATCAAAGTGATGAATATTGCAACCATTTAGAGGATGTTGAGGTGTTAGTCTTTCATGAAAATGTTGATTAGCATTTTTTTTTCCCTCTAAAACTAGAAATTTTATTAAAAAATAAAAGTGTTTTTCTTTAATGTTATTTACATTTATCAAATTTATTTATTAGATTGCAACATATTGTAGTATGGTAATTGGTTTGGTGTTGGATTTAGTATTAGTTGTATATGCTTTAAGAATTGATTAGCTTGTTAATGTTGTCTAAAGTTTGGATGCTGATGATCAAATAAGGTAGTTGAGATGGAGGTTGGGAGAGGAAAGAGATGAAGGGTGAATTTGAAATACTAAAAATTATAAGTTGAATTTATTCATTAAAAATATTAAATGATGCTCTTGCATCACTAACAGTATGACATGATTGAAATTATATTTGATTTTTAAATTCTACAATGAATTTAACTATATTTAATTCGCTTTTTATATTTTAATCATAATAAATTTTATACCTATTTTTTATTTTTTATAATCATGTATCAAACTTTTATACTAAATTTGATCATAAATCCGTTAGTTTCTATATTTTGATCGTATCAAATTATGTTTTCATTTTCTTCACTTTTATAATAATATTTAGAATAACTAAATATGACTTTAAGGGGATAATGTTATCATAAAGTCCTATTTTGATATTCTAAATAGTATTACGTCATTACAAAAAAGTGAATGACATAAATACATAAGTTGATATGCTCAAAATATAATGAAGAAAACATAATCAATTGAGTATGAAATTTAGAAAAAAAAAACTAAATATAATTTTAGGCATGTTGCTACTGCTTACCACAATAGTAGTGTCATATAACAACATTGTTATTCATTCTCTATTTCACTAATCATAAATCTATCGGTACTTGGATTTAATGGAATGACCTATAAAAAAAATAGAATATATATATATAAGGATTAATCACTCAAAACACATGATATTTGTCGTATTTAACTAAATTATTCTTTAATTTTTAATATTATACTAAGTCAGCCTTCACATTTGTTTTAGTACACTAAAAAATTTTTTAGCGTTACAAATATCATTTTTTCTGTTGGTCAAAGAGAATTTGATTAAAAGTAAGTTTTATATTTTAATGATTATTTACTTTGAATCTCATAGTATTTATCATATTTAATTAAATCACTTCTTATTTTTTTAAAATATCATCCTAATTTATTCACATTTAGCCTATTTTATTAAAAAATTCTTACGATGTATATACAAATTTTCAAAAAGACTTTTTATTATAATAAAACAAAATGTTTATCTATAATTTAGTATATTATTGAAAATTAAGGAACGACTTAGTTAAACATGATAAATGTCGGGGGATTTAGAATATATATATATATATATAAGGATGAATTAGTATAATATGGCAAAATTGAGGGGTTTGTAGTAAGTATCTCTAGTTCTGTTTAGGGTTTTAGGGTTTTGAGGTGCCGCAGCTCATTAGCACTTGGGAATATCGAGTTGATCTGAGAGATTCAGTGATGAAGACTATATTGTCTTCAGAGACCATGGATATCCCCGATGGGGTTAAGATCAAAGTTAATGCTAAGGTTATTGAGGTTGAGGGACCTCGAGGTAAGCTCACTCGCAATTTCAAGCACTTAAATCTCGATTTCCAGCTTATCAAGGATGATGAAACTGGCAAACGTAAGCTTAAGATCGATGCCTGGTTCGGCTCCAGGAAGACGAGCGCTGCCATCCGCACCGCCCTCAGCCATGTTGAGAATTTGATAACTGGCGTCACCAAGGGTTATCGCTACAAGATGCGTTTTGTCTACGCGCACTTCCCCATCAACGCCTCCATCACCAACTCTAACACTGCTATTGAGATCCGCAACTTCCTTGGCGAGAAGAAGGTATTTTCTTTTTACTTTAGCCTATTGAATTTATTTGCATTTTTATGCATTTTTAACTTTTTAAATTGGTTCTGCTATGTGTTATTCTATGTTTTAAGATCTTGATTTTCGTGTCTTGTTATGCTTGAAACCAGAAATTTTTCATTTTGCTGCAGAAAATTTATAAGCTTTAGCATGGTTTAGAGTCGATTCCATTCATTCTATAAAAATGGTTCTGCTTATGCGTGAATACTTGAAAGGTATGTTCTGTGTGTTGATAGCCAAGTGGAAATCCAATGTACATAGTAGAAAAACCCAGATATGTAATTGGCTAATGTGCACTTACTAGTATTTTGAGATCGTTGTTATTCTCTGTTCAATGTAAGTTTACTGATCTAGATTATTATCAAGATATATGGACTGATTAAGTTTATAAAATGGGAATGCTCATTTTTTTTTGCTCTCCGTATATTGATTGATTTGGTTTGGGATATGTTGTTGTATTTGGTGCTTTAGGTGAGGAAAGTTGACATGCTAGAGGGCGTCACTGTTGTTAGGTCTGAGAAAGTTAAGGATGAGTTGATATTGGATGGCAATGACATTGAACTTGTGTCGCGTTCTGCTGCCCTCATAAACCAGGTTTTTCTCTGCCCAAACACATCATGTATTTTATTTTGTCTGAAAGCATTTGTCAACATATATCTGTTGTTGCCCATACTCAATGCACACTGGTTAGAGAAACACATTCTGTGTATATGAATGATGCTTACCCACCTGTATGTTTCCTCTATTAGTTTCTTACAGATTCATCTTTCTTTTTCACAGAAATGCCATGTCAAGAACAAAGATATCAGGAAATTCCTTGATGGTATCTACGTCAGTGAGAAAGGCACTGTAGTTGAAGAAAATTGAGACAAACAATTCTAGTTTTCTATTTTATTGCTGTATTGAGGAGTTTATAGTTTTTGTTTTCTGTGCTATAGACATGATTTTGAGAACATCTTTTTGGCTATCTATATGTAAACCTCCTCTCTAACCCCTTCCTCTTCCCCTTTCTATTTATTCCTTCTAGCTATCACTGGTTAGAGCTTCAGATTAGCATGTGGTCTTTAGGAGATTGCGTGTGTGTGTGGTTTTTTTTTTTTTTGGTGATTTTTATGAGGAAGACATTCCAATAGATAGCAAGTGCCGTATGACACTTAATCGGCAGCGGCATCACTCATAAACTACCAATTTTCTTAGTCAGGATTATGTAGGCCATGAGTGTACCACTGTGGGTGATTTGGAAAGTGTCCTTGAGGGTACTTTGTTTTATTTTAGTTCTACAGGCAATGTCCAGTGCCACTTGCTGGTGCCTTAAGGCATTGACCGGCAATGCTATGATTGGATGATGATCGATTTCATGTTTCACTTGCTGATAGGAGTCTGGATCTGATTTCTGTTGATCTAAGGAGCCTATTTGGGGGATTATAGTTTTTTATGTTTTTATTTTCCTTATTTGATTGTGTTTTCCATTATAGATTGGAGCAAATGAGGATTTCTTTTGTTTAGTTGGAATTACCGTCTGAATCTCTTTGATGTCAGCTTTAGACTGGCTATCTGAGGCTTCATCTTATACCTGGAAATAGGTTTTTCCTTATTATTATTATTTAATATGGTGGGTTATATTGCATGTGCTGCTAATTGAATGAATCTCATCAGGTGGGTGTGAAATTGGTAATGGTGATGAATTTTGGCTTACCCTGTGCACTGGAGGAATTATTTGTGCATCAAAGCGTTCAACTGTCCCTCCATTTTTTCGCTTACAAGCAAATGCATTAATTCATTGGTTTCAGACAAACTAATTATTTCTGGAACTCTGCTAATCGAAAGCTTAATTTAAGATTAGCCCGCAATAGTTATGGAAAGTAATTAGTAGACAAGCTTATTTCTGTTCTTATTGTGCTATATGCTCCGCACTCCTAACTTTTCCTGAACTTTGTCCACAGAAATTGGGTTTGAGAGAATGACAGTTAAAGACCCAAGATCAGCATTTGCTGAGATGTTACGCAATTATAAAGAAAGAAAAGGGAAAGAGAAACTCAAAAAAAAAAAAAAAATTGAGAGGCACTGTCTCTTTGCACTTTTAAGGACGGCGAATTTGGCTATTACAATTTATTTAGAGAAGGAGGAGAAACACAGAGTAAGTTGAAACGGTGTATGTCTTTTCAGAAATGTGTTTAGTTGCTTGTCTGAGTAGATGAAAACGATTAGTTGAGGTTAAATGGTAAGGCATAGAACTCTATTGCTAAGGTTGGTTTTAAAGTTGTTTCAAGAGTGGTTGTTTTTAGAGAATTTATGAATTTTTGTGTTTGATTCACTGTTTCTTTTAAAATATATATATTTACTCTAATTACACATATTTAGTTTATATATCAATAAGTTTTTAATCTGCCGCTTTTATTTAATATTATTTATTTGAATTGGTATAAAAAATTTTAAATTAATTTGTATGTTTCACTACTTTTGAAATATTGTTTTATCATTAAATGTTATAATATGAATGAACTAATATAATTTATTAATTAATTATTATATTAAAAAATTAATACAATACTAATATGTTTTAATTTAATCTTACTATATCATAATATATATTTCATAAAAAATTAATAGTTAGAAATAAAAATACTTTTATTAAAAATTTAAATAATATATAAAATTTCAATATTCATAAATAAGTAAAAAGGATGTAAATTAAAAAAGAGAATATAAATATTTTTTAAAAACTTGAGATATATAATGAATCAAATATCAATGATAATTATAAAGATCTATTAAATATGTAAAAAATATGTTATATATATATATATATTATGTAATTATTATTTTATTACTGCTTATATGTCAAAGTAATAGAACTATAATTTTTTTTTTTTTTGAGAGTAAAGCAGACTAAAAATTTATTGAATCTGAACTTTGTCCAAAACGGATAGTACAAAATCAGGAATTAGTCCGTATAAACTTTTGTTCAATTAAACTTTTTGGCCAATAAAAGGGCCACTCTATTGGTTGTTCTTGAAACATATTGAATACTAGACTTAGAGAGCTGCCTACAAACATAGTCAATATCAAGGATCACATTTCTTAAATAGTTGTTTTGCACTTGCTTCCTATTCACAGATTGAACCACACTTACATGGTCATTCTTGCACGGATAGGTGTATATCTCGATTTGAGTTTAGTTTTAAGGTCAAGTCTCCCTCCCCACAATTGTAACTCAAAAAAAAAAAAAAAACAGTCATTCTCACATATAACCTCTTTCAATCCCAATTTATAAGACAAACCAAGCCCATATAGAATGCTTAATGCCTCTGCTACATCGATAAGAAAGCAGTCCTTTATTTGCTTAAACGCAGCCACAATTGCCTCACTTGTAGTTTCGAACTACACTACCCAGACATGTTCTGTCATTCGCAAAAATAGCGGCATCAATGTTTATCTTAATGAAGTGAGGCGAGGGATAGGGATCCGATGTTTTGGATGCTCAAAAAATATGGCGGTAGGAGAAGGCTCTTTGGTAAACCGAGAAGCTGCAAGCATCGATTGACACGTGGGCAACACTGCTGGTTGGTAGAGGTGAGTAAACCGGTCGATTCGGTTTATTTGGCTCATTTTTTTACTAAAATTTGTCAAATTAAATTTTACATTTTACAAATCGAATTAAACTAAAATTTTGAAAAAATGAATCAATCAAATCGATTATACCGAATTTTATAGACATACAAATCAAACCTAATTGAACCTATAAAATTTTTATTTAGTTTAATTCAATTTAATTAAATTACATATATTTCAAATCTAGTTCAATTCAAATTAGTTTGATTTATTAAAATTTGAGTTTATTTATTTTATTTGATTTTTTATATGAAAAATCAAACCAGGAACCAAAAATCGAAATTTTTTGAAAGTGAATGTTGAATTGAATCGAATTTTATTAAGGAATTGAACTGTTAAAATTGAATCAATTCGGTTAGTTTTTTTGATTCAGTCTGGTTTTTGCACACCCCTACTAGTTGGAGAATCGTTGATTCAAAGATAAGCTTATTATGACAACTCCAAATACACCACAACGTCATAAAGAAACATTCCATTTACTATATAGACAAATGATCCTTAAGTTGCAAAAACCATTGAGCACATGGGAGACTTAATGGAGGCATCAACAATTTGCAAAAAATATAAGCACTATATATCTTTCGAGAATCTACATGTCACAATTCAGATTCTGGACCATGCCCACTAGAAAACATGACAGCTTAAGGCCTCAAGAACTCGTAACAAGTCTAATTATTGATGGTTAAACCTCATTTATAAACTCTCTAATGTCTTAAATCTTAAATTTATTCTTGTTAGCTCATAAACATTACCAGCTTTCATTTGCCCTACTTTAGATTCTTAGGATAATACAAATAGGAGATAGAGATTTAAGCTAAGTTTGATCCCAAACAATTCATAAAAACACTTTCTTATATTATACTATAACCATTTAATTCATTTTTCTTATCATGTTATAATCGGATGAGTCTAGACTCACCAATCGATTCGTTATTATCCTTTTCTTTTACTACTTTCATTATATGCACATCATTGAATATAAAACTCTCCCATTTAGGCAATCATAGAATGAGGGTCCCCCTTAAGGTTACTCTAACTATAACATTCTTATCATTATCATAAGTATTCAATACTGATCTTACATGGGTCGTAAATCATAGTATGCCTCAACTTCATTTCCATTAATCATACATCATAATCATTATGCATTATGTTAAATTTAGACATATACAAATCATATCATTCATAACTCAGACTTTGCAATGATTAATAAGAATATAAGATATAATTTCTCATTTTCTTAATACATTTCTAACTCTTCCAATTATACATATACATCATTATTGTAGGCAACTGCGACAAAACAATGTAGTGCCTTGACAATATATGATACATAACTTAAAACCTTCATTTATAACATCTAACCTTTAGTCATCAATAATGGCATCAATCATGTGCTTAACCTGCAAAACAATTTGTATGTGTAGGGAGGGGGGGACTCCTTGTGGGAAACTCAATGAGGAATTTATCTTGTCCATATGCATACCCACATGCCTTTACATGAATGCATCTCTATCTACATGACACATCATCTGCATAAATTATTTACCTGACAAAACATTACATATATGGATAGTCAAGTCCATGGGAATTCTTACTTGGTTTACTTATCATTCTCGCATATGAGAGTTGCCTCACCAGATGTGTCTTTCTCTTACACAAGAGAGTTTACCAGTCATGTCTTGCATGCATAAAATTTCATTTTCAAAAAAGTGATCATATTATCCTTGCATAGATAACTATGACTCTTTAGAATCCCACTTCTTCCCTAAACTAACTCACATCATATGGAAATTAAGCATAACATTTCATTTTCAATCATATAAATGCATATAACTTTTATATCAACATAATTTGGCCTATTATGGCCTATATATAAATTTATGACGCATGCATGCAATGAACATTAAAAAGCCACGATAAAATCCCTAACCTTTCATTACTAGCCATAACTCTTTTCTTACTATAGTTTGTTCTTTTTCTCTTTCGTACTTGCTTTTAGCTTTATCTTTACTTGCTCTTACTCATCTCACCCACATGCATGCCTAAGCATAAACATTCATTACATCATTACTATCACAACTAAAATATTAAAAGTAACTCAAACTCATCTATAAAATACATAATATAAACATAACATATAGTATAATAGGGCAAATTTTCTTATTAAGACAATGAAGTCCTAAACATCAATTAAGCAAGCAAACATGACTTTCATTATCTTTAATTTATAACATACATATCATCCTTCATACTTAGCTGATTATTACCATTTTCCTTTTTTTTTTTTTTATCTCACTAATAGTGTTGGTATTAACATAACCATTTAATCATGTAGTAATTCATAATTATAATCCTTAACTCATATCACAGTCATCATTTTATACTCATAAACTCATCAATGTATTCATTTCTCATCATATATCATCTACATACTCATTAAGATATTCATGTATTATCCTACTCTATCTAAATCAAGAATATCTCCTCCATTAACATGTGACACTAATCATAAGTTCTAGAGTGTCAAACAATATCAAGAAACTCAATTTAACATAAATTATCTTCATAAACATAATGCATTTGCATAAGTACTTCATAAAACCCATTAAGACATCAATATTTCTTTCATCTCAACAAAGGTGTAAAACACCATTCAAGCTTTAATTCTCATCTTAAATATAAAGATTAGGATGCTAATTAATATTTAAAAAGTCAATTATTATTAAGAATTTCAATCCATGTGCATCAATACCTTTTAAAGCTCTAATTGTATACTACACCAATATTGTCTTTAGTTCAACCAAGGTGTACAATATAAATTAAACCCAATTCTCTTTTTAACCTTTAATATAATAACACTAATTAGTAATTAACCATTAATCATCAAGAATTAAAAGAAGCAACCCACACACTTCAAGCACTTCTAAGACTCCTTTTGAATATAACATCAATTTTCATGTCAAACTAGCACCAAACTTCATCTTTTCTATCATCACCAAGCTCAAAAATGTCACAAACACACCTATTCAAACATAAAATAAATATACAAGAATTATGGTAGATAATACCTTGTTTGAAATAAAGAGAAAAAAGTCACCAACTTGCTTAAAAGATGGAAGAAGATGGATGAACAAACTTGATTCTCCTAACTTGATTGGTAGTCATGGATGGAGGAAAGGTTTTATGAGGGTTTGGGTGAGTTTTGGACTGATGAAAACTAATTAAAATAGAGTTGGAGTCATGTTTAGGTAGAAGTTAAAGAAAAGGAGGTATAAAAAGATAAAAATGCCTAAATAGAGTATTCTAGAAAAAATCCATAAAAAATGCTTCTTGCAACTCAACTTATGCTTCCACTCTTTTGTCCTTTTACTGAATATACGTCGAACACCATTTTTAGGCATTAAGAATGATTAAAAATAAAGCTAGTGTCATTTTTAGGAAGAAAATAAATATAAAGGGGTGTGCAAAGACCAAAATGCCTATATAAAGCATTCAAAACTTTTGAAAGCTTTGCTTCCAACCTTTTATTCTTTCCTTTAACATATTTCAAACACTAACTATAGATATCTAAAATCATCTAAAATATATCATTATCATGTCGTTTAAATGTATATTAGGCAAATAAATTAGGTGCACATTAATAAACAATTAGAGGTGTACCTAAAGGGTTCTATAAATACCTTGGGTTTTCCTTAGTAGGGTGAGGCATTTTCCAACAGTTAGAGGTGTTGGTAGTTGGTTGAGCATCGCTTAAGAAAAAGGCTTTGAGTAAATTTTATACTCTTAGGTAAAGTATTCTTGGGTGAATGCGGCCTTCACTAGATGCAAGATGGTCGAATGACGTTCAACAAATCATATGGAGGTCTTGGGAAAATGGGTTTAAGTTTCAAATAAGATTTCAATTATTTCATTTAAGTTTATCACTTCAATGATATCTTCTTAGGCAAATGAGGCCCCTACTAAGATACAATTCTATAATTCACTTTTGAGATTTTAGAATTATGGAGCATTATTTACACTTAGCCTCATTTTGATGAGCTTTTGGATCTCAGGACATATGTTGCCTCATGGGCTTAGGCTTTGCCCAAAGTGATAGGCCTTAGGTTTCAAGAAACACATTATATTACAAGATTGGGCTCGTTCCATAGTAGTAGATTTAAGGATATTTTTAAATTTATTAATATTGTATTTGTATTAGATTTATATTTCTAATAGGACTCTTATACAATACTTGTATATGAGCAATCATAACACCTTAAAAGGGGGTTTCAAATTTTCAACAACAATATACAGTAAATTTCCAGATCTTCTTTTCTATGTTCTTTTTCTTCATTCTTGAGTTTTTTTCCTTGATTGACAATGATCTCTACCTACATACCATACGAGTTGACGATATTTTGCCTATATGCTTGTCCATTTAATAGACGATTTCAATATCTACATATCATACCCCAATTGTGGTTAATTGATTTTAATCAATTTATATTTGAGTTTTTGGATATTGATAGTACTTGGTAACAAAACTTAAAATTTTAAATTTACGCTTGAATATTTTTAGGAGTAACAATAAGCAAAGCTAAATTTTTAACCTTTTAAGAGAAACATGTATATTGGACTAAGAATACTTTGATAGCCATAAAAGATGCATTAAACTTCCCACAAAATTAATCACAAAAGATATTTATCATTAGGGTAAATTTCAACTACTTCTTATTGCTTTTAAAAGATTGCTTCAATTCAACATGTGATTTGTCAATATTGAGAATTTTAAAGTTTTGCTTTTTCATCGTCAATGTAAATGCCTTCCTCAACATTGATTCAATCATGACAGAGCACAACAAAGTCAAGAACAAAAGCATAGGAAGCTTAATATCAATTGCCTCTCTAATTCCCTCCTCCCCTTATTTTCAACTGGATCCCCTACATCAAGGCTTTTAGCCACTTTTGCATCGTCTTTTCCCTCATCCCTTAAGTCAAAACACAAAACTCCTTCACTTTCTCAACTTCTTTCTCCTTTTCTTTCATCTCTCCATCGAATTCTCATCCTTATCCCTATCGCCACCACCATAATAATAACAAAACGATTATTCACAAACCAAGCCATACATATTTTTTAAACCTAGATCATTAATGGAACACAACCCAACTCAATTGAGATCTAGTATGGAGTAAGGGTTAGTTGCAAGGGAAAGAGAGTTATGGCTGACGGAGAACGGTTATTGTTGGTCATTATTAGAGTGGCGGAATTGAGCAAATATAATGGATGAGAGTTATAACGGATAGGTTTTTTAGAATAAGTTTTTCTTTTTTACTTTAAATATCACGTTCACGTTCACTTTCTTATTGTATTGAATAAAGTCAAAATTAAACTCATTAAAACTACTTTTCATAATTAATGGGTTTTATAGGCTATAACGTTAAAATTAGATCTAATTGTACATCTCAAAATATTTGAGGGCCAAAATGACCCTTAGCATCATAGGGTTTAGTCGGGTATTTCGTTTATATATAAAATCAAATGGTGGAGAGAAGAAAGTCGCGTCACCTAGGGTTTTTGTGGTGCTGCAGCTCATTTCCATTTGGGAATATTGTGTTGATCTGAGAGATTAAGAGATGAAGACTATATTGTCTTCAGAGACCATGGATATCCCCGATGGGGTTAAGATCAAAGTTAATGCTAAGATTATAGAGGTTGAGGGACCTCGAGGTAAGCTCACTCGCAATTTCAAGCACCTGAATCTCGATTTCCAGCTTATCAAGGATGATGAAACTGGCAAACGCAAGCTTAAGATCGATGCCTGGTTCGGCTCCAGGAAGACTAGCGCCGCTATCCGCACCGCCCTCAGCCACGTTGAGAATTTGATAACTGGTGTCACCAAGGGTTATCACTACAAGATGCGTTTTGTCTATGCTCACTTCCCCATCAACGCCTCCATCACCAACTCTAACACTGCTATTGAGATCCGCAATTTCCTTGGAGAGAAGAAGGTATCTTCTTTTTTCTTCTTCTTGGTCTTTCTAATTTAATTCTATAAATTCATTAGCATATACGTTCTTTTTGAAACATTGTAAATGGGTTCCGCTATGTGCTATTCTGTGCTTTAAGATCTTGATTTTCATATTCTTTTTTGTTGAGACCTGAAGTTCTGAATTTTGCTATAGAAAATTTATAAGCTTTTTGTGTTGATAGCCAAGTGGAAATCCAATGAACATTTCAGAAAAATCCAGATAGGTCTATTGGGTAATTGAAACTTACTACGATTTTTAGATCATTGCTATTCTCTGTCAAAGGTAAGTTTACCGATATAGATTATTATTAAGATATATGGAAACTGATTGAGTTCATAGAATAGTAATGCTCATTTTTTTGTGGCGCTCTGTATATTGATTGATTTGATTTGGGATATCTTATTGTATTTGGTGTTTCAGGTTAGGAAAGTTGACATGCTGGAGGGTGTCACTGTTGTTAGGTCTGAGAAAGTTAAGGATGAGTTGATATTGGATGGCAACGACATTGAACTTGTGTCGCGTTCTGCCGCCCTCATAAACCAGGTTTCTCTCTGCCAAAACTCATCATGCTTTTTTTTTTTTTTTTGTCTGAAAATGTTTGTCAACATATATTCGTTGGTACCCATACTCAGTGTATACTGGTTACCGAAACATATTCTGTCTATATGAATGATTTGTACCCACTTGTTTGTTCCCTCTATTAGTTTCTTACAGATTTATCTTTCTTTTTACACAGAAATGCCATGTCAAGAACAAAGATATCAGGAAATTTCTTGATGGTATCTATGTCAGTGAGAAAGGCACTGTAGTTGAAGAAAATTGAGAGGAAGAATTCTAGATCTCTATTTTGATTGCTGTATTTGAGAAGTTTAGTGTTTGTTTTCTCTGCTATAGTCCTGGTTTTGAGAACATCTTTTTGGTTGTTTCCTAGGAAGTCCTGGGTTAAAATTTTTTGAATGTTTTCCACCTCTTATGCTCTCTTATATTTGATCTTTTAGTGGATTGGTCTCTTACCTTCTATACTATTGAAATTTGAAGTATTGGAAGATAGTTCTTTTTCTCTGCATAGGGTTGGAGATTAATGTTGTATTATTATCTTCCTTTGAGGGAGGCAATTGACTGCTTAACTTACAGGCGATTGTTTGACAAAATTTAGCATCATGGTTGGTCTTCTCTATGCAAACTGTGGGGGTGGACTACGATAGTATGATTTGGGATGGGGATATATAATTTTAATTTTAACTGCAGAAAAATTTCAGTTTGATATTATTTCTGCAAATGCTTCTATTTTGAATGGATATTTTGCAACGAGCAACATCTGTTGCTGGCGACTTCATTGACAAGAATTATGATGTCAGTCCTTTGCCAACATAATGTTTCAAGAGCTTTTGTTTCTACTTGCTGAGCATAAGTGTTTGTTTCAATTGAGGGGAACAAATGTGATTTTGACAGACAATAAAGCAACTAATTCTTGAATTGGAGTTGCTTGGTGAAAATGAATGTCTGTTTAATAAAAACCTACACTGAGAATTGATGACCATATTAGTGAATAAACCCAGATTGATTTTAATGCACCTTAAACGGATATGGCTTGTAAGTTCTTTTTTTAATAGCTTAAGGGAGGGAGGGATTTGAATTTTAATATTTGCTTAAAGAAAAGAGGATTGAACATAAGACTTTGTTTAATAAAAAGATGTATTTAATGTATTTAATTTCTGGATTCTCTATAAATGGAAGTTTATTCATCATTGAAGGATAATTCAACTAACATATGGGAACTTACTATGCCTAAGGAAAACAAGGAGTTATTATTGTAATTTACATGAGTCACTAATTCTCAAAAGTAATAAAAAAAAAACATGGATTTAACAGAGAAACTAATGTTGAAATGGATGTGGACTTGCGCCAAAATAACCAAGGTCTCGACTTCCAATTAAGGAGCATATGTTAAGGATTGAAGCAAAACTAACAGCAAGAATGGTGAAAGATAACACTTAGCATGCTTGGTGTTGCCATTGAAAAAATGTAATTTTGCATGAAAATTAAAAAAGATTCCCTTTTGTTAGTGACTATAAATTCTTTCAATATGAATTTTAAGTGTAAAAATTGATTTTAAAAAAATGAATATTTGAAGATTTTATTAATAAAAATTTTTACTTATAAGACATTGAAAGAATCTATAATCACTAAAAAAAGAAAATTTCTTCTAATTTTTTTTATCTCAAAATCATTTTTTTTATTAGTAATGTCAAACTCACCCTATATTTAAAATTGATGTATTGGAATTGTTATGTGGTGCGAGACCCTTTTGCACAATGTATTTTTTGCCTTATATAAAAGTCTATATTCTCTAATATAGACAAACAAAAACCTGATTCTTCTTAATAGTCATTGCTTCTTGTTTCATATTCCTCTCTTCATTCTTGTAGATAATGTCCTAAAAACGGTAAATTATGATAAAATCTTTGGATTTTAATAAAATGCACTATCTCTTCCTTTGTTTTTCAAAAGTACACTACAAAGGCAAACCTTCCGGAGTAACACTAACCAAAAGAACACCTTCATAAGGCAAACCTTAAGATGACACCCTTCCAAGCAAATAAATGGCCTATAACCATCCTTGAATCTATCCATCAGTACCTTGTGGCTTTTAAATATCCTAGGAATATTGTAGGATCATTTGAAATATTTTTACGATTAGGCATGAACTTCATTATAGAACCTAGATTTGTTGAAAGCAAATGTTCCTTGTATAGTTTTAGCTTCTTATAACTATCTTTATAGGTCGTTGCACTTAACACCTTAGCTTGTGCCCTACCTTTATATAATTGCCACAAAGGCACCTCAACCCTCCACTTATCTATCAACTCAGACATTAAAACATAAGATATCTTAAGATTTGTCTTCAAGAAATGCATCAACTTCGAAGCTACTCATCTATTTATTGTATTACAGTTTTTACTATTAGTAGTTTTGACATAACTATGTTTATTGTGTGAGGTTTTTACTATAAAGGTTCTACCATCATCCATTATTGACGCATGAATTCTCCACTGATTTCATATTGAGTTATGACCCTCACTAAGTCATTTTTTACCTATCTAACTCGTACCATCTCTTCATAGCTCTCTAAACATAAAAACATCATAAAAATTCTATCCTATCTCAAACTCTATGCACTACTATTTATTATTCTAAACTCATTAGAATAGTCAGTTCTAGGCATATTGCCCTTTTTCATCCACTTCTTCCTTATTCTACTCCTCTCATCCATTTTAAAATTTATAGATGAATTTACATCTAATAGTGGTATCGGAATCCACGTCACTTAAGCCATTGTCATCATTCCAGAGGTCTAGATGGTCATTCTCTAGGTTCATTCTATTAACATCTGAATAAAAAACTGCTATCGTTACCCTCACAATCACTAGACACAACACCTCCCTTTTCTAACTAATCGCTATTATCACTGTCACTGAGTTCATAATTGTCGTCACTATATTCAGTTCTCTATTCTAATTCTTTCTCTTCTGCTCAATCTCCTAATACCTGTACCTTCTTTTGCATTGTCCCTCAGATTAGGTGTCACCCTAGAACTCTTAATTCCCCTTGAATTTCCACTACCTTTCCCTCCGCCCCTCATTCTGCCATTAGTAAAGCCCATATATCTGCCCTTGAAAGCCCCTCTGCTAGAGTCAATATTCATGTTTAAGCCTACACATTTAGCCCCTATTTTTGTTTCTATCCTGCACCAATACCCATCTCAGCCCTTATTTTAGTCTTTTTGCTTGAACTACTATCCATTTCAGCCTATATTTCAGTATCTAAACTGCATTAGTACCCATCTCAGCCTTTATTTCAATCTCTACCCCTATGTCTATACCTATTTCAGCCTTCATTTCAGTCTTTATACCTACACGGCTACCTATTTCAGTCTTTACACCCACACTATTACCTAGTCAACGTTGTTTTAGTCCTTATGCCTGCACCACTATCCATATTTGCTGCACTAATATATGGTTCTAAATTTAAGAAAAGAGGCTTCTGGTTTTGGCTTACCCTCCCTAATTATGGACTTAGCAATTTGGCTACACTTTCCAACTGTGGACTTAGCTACTATCCCCCATCTTTAGCATTATCCCTATTTACTACTCTCCTAACCTTCAATAACTTGTAAAGAAAATATTTCTCAGTTTTATGCATGGGAACAAACTCCTCATCCTTCTAAAGATCAAATGTATGTGTAAGATCATCTTGACACTCAATAAAAAAAATCACAACTAAAACGCAATTCAATAAATTGAGACTCCGCATTACAAAAATAATCATATCAAAGATGTTCCGAATTTATAAGGTAGAACATTTTTGAAAAGATAAATGACATTATCTTTTCCACCTCATTGAAACTCAATTTAAGTGTGACTATTTTATATGTATATTTACTTGATTAGTTACTAACTTGTTTGTTTTAAATATTACTATTACGTACTCTTTAATATATATTGATTTTAATTATATAATAATTTTTTTAAAAAAATCACAATAGCATTAATCACGATCGTTATATTTTAATTAAACACATTAACATGTCTACTACAATAACTACCGTGACCACAATTTAAATCTACGGTAGTAAGCACAACAAAGAATGAGATGTCACTACAATTTTTGGGTTTGACTAATGGACAGACTGCAAGAGCATTATAAATACCCAAACAAATAACTCTTATTGATTCCCCCAAAATAAATAAATAAATAATCCTTATTGATTCTGTTTTGATTTGAGAAAAAAGAAAAAAATTGCAAACCAGAGTCCAATATAATAATTGGATAACATGTAGTAGAGTTTTTCTTATCATGGTCTCTTTGCAGAATACCAAGGTGAGTGCCGGGAATGACAGGGTATGATTTATGGTGACACTAATCTTCCTTAAAACAACGCATATGTTGCTTTACATTTTTCTTTTAATTCAAAATTACTAACCTTTTATATATATATCTTCCATTTTCTGCCTATGGGAATCACCTAACATGAAAGAGATGCCCCGTAGTTGTGGTATCATCTGAGAATGGTCCTACTCGAATTAAATAGTAATTGCTCGCACTGCGATCTCCAATTTGTTTCTTCTCTTTGGGAGGCAATTTTCATTGATTACAAACCTTGTGCGCTCGAAACAGATGTTAAGGCAAACCAGAATTTTGCCGAAGCCTGTTCAGCTGTCAGATGTCAGAAAATTGAGATGTGATATAAAATAAGTCATCAATCCATTACATGGGAAGATAACTGTTGCCCCGCAGAAGAAAATAGCGAAAACTACGAAGAGCAATATTTAAGATTGAGGATAGTCTTACTGAAGTTGACAATACAACATGCACTGATGAAAATATTTCCATTACACCCCTTGCCCTTTTGCTACTATGTGATGTCTACTTACAACGGACTTCAGTTTGAAAGCACCAGTTGGTATTTTTAGATGGCTTAATCAGGAGAGATTATGCTTTGAATTCATATTCCAATTTCCATTCGAAGTGCAATAAACATTACCATCAGGTGATGACAAGTATCTGATGAGTGAAGAAGTATGAAATCATGGTATAGATCCCAAGGCCAGTGAAGAAGCATTGAACATGCATATATCCCAAGGTTTGTATTTTCTTTAGTCTGATACAGGTCTTGTCTTCTAACCCTTGAGTGAGGATACAGGTCCCTCCATGGATGCATATGAATGAAATCGCTGTGTGCTTTTTCTTTTCCTCGTGCAGTCGCAAAGCAGTGTCTGCATCCAAGAACATACGTTCTTCACAATGACTGTCCAGATGCCTCCTTTGGTATGTTATGCACACAAAGAAGTTGAAGGACAGCTTTCTAGCATCATCAGCTGAGGAGATCTTTTACTTACTATCTTTCTGCCTCCAGGTGTTTCATTTTCTATTTCTGTATAAAGATGAGTGAAGAAAGCATAAGACATAATTAGGTGAAGGCCAAGACAATTCACGAGTATACCTCTGTTCCCATTGTGACAGAGCAGAGGAACTTCATCAGCATGGTGATGTCTGAAAAGCAATGTGAACATCTGTAATGCATATCCTCTATGATTTTAACATGAGGTACAGCAGTGAGAGAATGATTCGAGTTCAATAGACATACTCTTCTCCGTCTACAGTGCTTTCAGATTTGTCAGAGATCTTCAGATTCTTCCCAGATAATGATGCCTCGACTATTCCATCCTTCAACTCTTTGAACTCACGGATATTCTCCTCAGAATCTAAAGCATTCACTGTCTGCATGTTCTTAACAACAAACATTTCTTTTTGAAGCTTGATATTGTCATAATTGGCTTGCTGAAATTCTGAAATACTTCTCTCCTTTTTGCTAACACTCTCTCCATGAGAAAGCCTGCTTTCTAACTCAAAATCTGGGGAATCTGGAGAAAAGTCTGGCTTGGTTGCCCAAAACTCAACCTTTGAGGAGAATCAAGAAAATGTTTGTGACTGGATGGTTGACAGAAAGCAAACTTTTTAGAGATGCAACTGCCAGAAGGTAAAGATTTAACATGACTATCATGTTTGGAATCAAAAGAGAATTTGACATCGATATGTGATTCAGGGACAAGACATGTATCAAAAATATCTTCAGATGAAGGCTTAAAGCCTGAGGAGGGTTGTTTTGCCTCTGATGTGTGAGATAGAGAACTGAAACCTAAGTTGACATCTGCTGAACTATATCCTTCTTCAAAAAACCAACATCTATGTGGTCCTATATTCTCCTGGGAAAGATGATTTAAGGAATGGGTTGATTTGGATTCTGATAGAGTAGGCATTTGTGTGCATTTTTGTGAAGGATATGCATGGTTTCTTTTCGGAAGGTCAGCCTTATCTTTCAAATGCTTTTCTTTGGAAAGAAGGTTTTGAGAACCAAGCTTAATTTCAGGGCCATCAAAACTGCTTTGATGTCTTCTGTTGTCTCTTGCTCTGGAATTCAGTAGTGAAATATCGCTCACTTCATCCATAACAGCATTAAAAAAATCCCCTTTAATTAAAAGAAAAGATTCAGCACATGTCTACTCTGATTTATGAATCCACCAAATATAATTAGAAAAAGAATATAACCTGCTGTAAATGAGCATGACTCTTCACTGCCAGAAGTTTACACAAGTAAATACATCAGTTAAAGAAACTATTTTTTGTTTTTTAAGAGGATAGTGTTCTCATAAGTTTTACCTTAACATACTCAAATTTTCTCTCGCATCTTCCAATGCAAAGCCAGACCAATCAGTTACCCCTCCAAAATCAGAATTAATGCCCACCCTCTGATGCCTGCCACCATATGAGACAAAAGTATTATGCGAATACTTAAAAAACCAAGACATTTTTACAGGAAAATTTGACAAACCTTGCCCCCTTTGAAATTATGAAATCATTTTCTGATGTTTGCTTCATTAAAGCAGGCAAATCTGATTTCCAAAGCACAGAGAGAGCAAAGTTAAAATTAAAATAGTTAGTCCCATATTCTCTTTCATTTCATCTCTAGATCTTCTGTACCAATAAGTAGCATACTCAAAGCATGAAAAGAAAAAATTAAATAAGAATCAGAATGAGCATTAAGTTTAGCTGAATATTATGTGAGCAAGATGATCTCCAAAAAATAAAAGTTAAAAAGCATATCAAGTGAAGGGTAACAGGAACTTAGAACATCAGTTATAAGTGGACTTCCCATTCCAATAGAAACATAAAACTGGAAAGTAGCTTCACTCAAATAACAGCACCAAGTCAACAAGACTAGGATAACATCTTATGAGAAACAATTAAGAAGCTGTGAGTAGAACAAGATTAGCAAAATGCAGGAAGATTTCAAGAGGCAACATGAATGCCATTACTCAAACTGCAATTGTATTAACAACTAAACATTTAAAAATTTCAAAATCAAACTGAGATTATCTGCAAGAGAAGTGTGACCGAATCAGCCACAAAAGTGAGGGAATATTTCTAGGTACCTACCATGGTCACAAAATAAAGCATCACTCATAAATTCTTTGGAATTATAACATTAGGGAAAAAAGAAAAGAAAAGAATATGTACTCCATTTGATTGATTTTTCAGTATTTAGTAATATCAGGGTGACAGTAGGCGTTATGTAGACTTCAACAGAGAGAGAGAGAGAGAGAGCACCTAAGAAATTGAATCTTTCTGCTGCTTTTGAAGCATCCCTCCATGATATTAAACCAATCCAGCAGCTCTTGTCTTTTTACATTTAGAAAAAGGGGGAGAATGCCTGAAAGATCAATAAATACCTTTTCTTTGGCAGATGGGGACCTCTTTCATTGCTTCCATATTTCAAGAAATCAGCAGAATTGTCATCAGGATGACATGCCCAGCTTTTCCAGGACATATCATGTTGGTTTTCATCAAGAAAATGGGCATCTAATAAACAAGACGTAGCTGGATAACAGAAACAGAACTATATTAAATGATCCATGGAAAATTACAGGTATAACTACAATCAAGCACAAGAGCAACTGATAGAGCAAGAGCAACTGATAAAGCATTATCAAAGAGGTATGTTCAAGGAAGCTGCATATATTGCTAATCTCTGATTCACTGGAACTCATCAAAAGGGTTTCCCAGTTTAGAATGCATTTCAGGCTCTAAGGACAGACAGATGTAAACTGTCCTTCCCTTGCATTTCAACGAGGTTCCTCCTGTGGATTGAACCAGTGACTGAAAGTTCATAATGGAACCCTTATTACTTAATGTTCTATAATGCAGAAAATAAGAAGCATATCAAATTTTGGCACCAGTACCAAGCTGACAAAATCAAAAAAGAAAAAAAGAACATGTTCATGGATTAGAAGTTGCTGAAAGATCATACATTTGAAGACAGTCTAATATGTGCATGAATGCATACATTTTGACACACAAACGGCAAACCTGAGAATAAGGGCAAGATAACTATGTTATAGGTTGAGGACATATCTGTGCAGCTAAGAATGTATTTACGATCAGACAGTCCATTATCAACAACATGGAATTTGACACTCAATTAAACTGATATTAATTCAGTGATAACTTGGAATTCACACGTTGTTACATGCCATGAACCAAGCATAAAAGTGATCATGATATTAGGGGAAAAAAGAACTTTAATTACATGAGAAACAAATATTGAAATATTACCATACCATCCCACAAGTCTCCATTATCATTCCCAACATTATAGAACACTTTTCCATCACTGAATAGATTTCTTACTTTACTACCTTGTCCATCGAGTTGAATGTTGTCTCTGACAGTAGATAAATTCTTCTTCGCGGTGCTAAATGAGTCCTTGATCCCTGTTGAAAATTCCAAGGAACTATCACTCCACGGCATTTCAATATCTTGCATTATAGGATACTGCATGTAGCATCTCAGACCAGTCAAACTGTCCAAGTAGTATAAAGGTTTCTATGTAAAAGACCACTCAGCTCGAACATTCATGTACTTTCGACAAGAATAGTAAGATATAAAAATAGAAAATGTACCCTTATTTCAGCACTATTACTAAAATAGAAAATGTGCCCTTATTTCAGTACTATTACCAGTTCATACTATTCACACTCAAGCAGAATCCTATGAAACAATTAACAGCATAGTTGCAAGAAACAGATGAGCAGGGCGGAGCTGACACATATTACCCACTCAAATTTCAAAATAGTCCTTAACCTTTTATGTATATCCCATTGAAAATTATTAAATGACCTCACAAAATCTAAGAATACTCCCAGATCTTTTAGAATTTCAATGATGCACCCATTAGATTTATAAATGACCCCATCCAAATTTTTTTAGCATCTCCTGATGTATAGAGTGCATCTAAATTATGATCCATTAAATCTATTAAGTGTCTTTGCAGAATTTCATATGCACATTTAAATCATAATTTAGTTTTAAACAATCACTTTAATTAAAGTTATAAGGTTCTTATTTCAAATATATATATGAAAAAAAAAAAAAGAATTTCTCAAAAAATAAGGCATCAAAAATAAAATTCTATATATTTTCACTTTTATTACCCTTACAATGCATGTAAACCAATATAATAGACATAAGATGATCTAAAAGATTATAAGAAAATTAGAGAACTACATTATTTCACAAGAAGCATTTGTTTGACAAAAATATTCCATGAGAAAATAGATTAATTTATTTTTAGTTAAAATATCAATAATAAAAAAAAAGCATCTTTTAATGCTGAAATGCACTTGAAAATATTAGTTTTTTCAATTTATGAAATATAAAAATTTATGAAATATTTTTTTTACTGTTTATTACTGAATATGAGAAAAATATGAAAAATTTAAAAAATAATTTTCATGATCAACTTTTGACAGCTGATGTTAATTGCATGTGACCCCACTGCCTAAATTTATGACTGCCCCTGCAGATGAGAGGATATTGAGAACTTCTTCATGCAAAATGTTTAGAATCAAGATAAATGGAAAAATGAGGAAGAATCCTCCTCTCAAGATATTAATATGTAATGGGTGATATTTCATAAGAAAACAACTGCACCAATGAGATACAGAAAATTAGAGAACAGAAATTAGACCAACGAGCTATTTGATATTCATGTTGAAGTGGATAGCACTTACCACTTCAAATTCAGGGTTGTTTAACGCACAGTTAAGGTTCCATGATGAGTTTAATTGCCTTGTACCCTTCAATGGTGAGCAGCAGCCATAAGAAACAAATCTTTAACCACATAAAAGTTAACAAATATTTTAGACAGGGTCCAAACAGCTGCTTTTTTTTTTTTGCAGTTTAATTTGGAATATCAGTGCAATTACGTAACAAAAAAAGTTCAATTCAGGCTTAAGAAAAGAACTGACAACCAAACTAGAGAAAAAAAAAATATATTTCAAAATGACCAAGAGTCATGACCGCTCCTAGTAAAGCCAAGCGTGAGATCAGATGAGTTTAGTTGTTAAAAAACTGAAATGAAATTGCACTTCCACAATTGTACTTGATCTCAATTTTTGTGTAAAATCATGTCTATCAAGTGGGTCATAACTTTAACATGAGACAATAAAATCATATTACTTGAGGAAATCTCCAATCAGTTTCTGTGAAGGATCGCACTAAATACAGAAAATGTAATTCCATATTGGCAGGTCCAATGAAGAAGCAAAAGTTTTAAAAATTAGCTTGCTGCAGTTTCATGCAGCAAATAACATTAGATGCTGTTACAAATTAAAGTCAATTTGGGAAAGCAAATACTATTTCTGAAGGAAACAAGTCCGGATAACTGTTACTTGTCAGGGTGCATTGGTGAGTGCAGTGGCGATTCCATTCGCATTTTACCCAAACCTGTGATGCAGGCATCAAACTTGATGAATGCTAAAATAAAATGGTCAACAATGTGGAAATAACAGAAACAATTTCTAAATTAAGGAATTCATTAAACCATCTGTGGAAAACAGATTATAGAAATTGTCCAACAAGAGCTCAAAGTAGGCACTATGGAATTTAAATATTCCATACTTGACTCTATTCTAACAGCAAACAGATAATTGTAACTTTGTATAATGGCATTTCGGAAAATAGTCTTCTAACTTTCACATCCATGGAAACATATAAAATTATGACATGAGCATACAGTCAAATAAACTGTAAAATTTCACCCAAGACAAAGGTAGACATCAGGGCTTTCAACTGGTGGAAACGTTGAACAGATAAAAATAGTGTGTACAACTGTGAAATTCAGAGATGCATGAGACGGTATAAACACTTTTTTTTTTTTTTTTTAAGACACCTGTGAAATACAGAGATGCAAAAGAAGGTATAAACACGTTTTTTTTTTTTTTTTGTTGAAGTACTAAAAAGCAGGATGTACACTTGTGAAATATAGACATGGAGTTTTCCTTTTTTTTTTTTTAATGATTCTGTAAGGCGCTTCACTTATTTCTTGAGTAAATTTGTGAGATATTCCAATTTTCTACAAATATCCTGATGTAATGATGAGGTGACTCCATTATGACTTGGGGTTCACAGGAGCCATCAATGAGGAATACTTTTTCACTAGGACACCTTTTCTACTTTTGTTATTAGTGTTTCCATACCAGATGATTCATGACAGAAGCTTATGGAGCAATTCTTCTTTCAAAGGAATAAAATTTACTCATGAACCAAGTGAAATTGACAAACTTTGTGAAACACAACTATATATGATACTTCCTTACATTATGCACAATATGTACCCAGATGTGGTAGATTCGTAACACAGACCGAAAGAAAAAATACGCTTTAAAACAAATTTATTGCTGCATCTTAATTAAAATTCTGACACAATGAAACCATACCATCTACTGAAAATGCAACATGAACTTCATGAGTTGGACTTTCTAATGAATTTCCATTTGAATCTTCTTCACCAAGCAAATCAAAAAAAGATAATTCTGAGAAACAAACAAGATATAAAGGAAAAGTTAAAGGAATACCCAGTTATAGAATAACTGTCACAGATAAATCCTAACAAGAGATACTAATAAAGCAAAATCTTGTGTCATGAATATTTGTTATTTACGCTTTTCAGTTGCTGTTTTCCAAAGACTGGGTTTGTTACTGATTCCATTGAAAGCACTGCTGTTCCTATCTTGAGAACCAACCACAAGCCTGAGGCACAGAAACATACAAATCACAAAAGGTTCAGCAAAAACCAAACAGATAATGCCAATGTTTAAATATCCATCCCTGAACTCCATAATTGTCCAAAAACACCATGCTAATACAAACAAACTAATATCTGCCAATTCAAAGAAGAGGGTGTTCCATAATAACATAGCCATTCACACACTCACACTCTCACTCACTTGTTTGGGGATATAGTCTCCACTTGGCAGGCTGATGGAGAGCCTGATTTCAGAATGATACCATAGTATGTCAATAGATGAAACAAGAGAAACTTGATATGATTCAATACTAGGCCAGAGCTCACAGAGTACTGCATATAAATTGCAAAACATACTTGCTTTCCTGATTTCAAGAGGATCTGCAGAAGCGAATGTGCTGGTTTTAGTTATTGGTGGATCTGTTAAAGCATTGACCTTCAGATCTTCTCTTCCTTGGATGGTAGAATAAGAAGGAAATGAAAGAAGAAGGTGAAGAAAGTTTATATAGTTTTAACACTCTGGATTGTCATGAATCAAAATATGGAGCCAAAACATTTAGATCATGGTCTGTTAGTGTAAATAACAAGATCTTGCATTCATGGAAAAGCCATGTTCACACTACTTCTTTGGATGTCCAACAATCATGCCTGATACAGTGTGTTAACTCATTTTCCTAATTTAGAATCCAGAAAGGTATGCATGATGAGGTAATACAGAAACAAATACTCCACAAACACAAAGTTTTCAATCATTTTGAAAAGAATCTCGGACACATTAATAAGTAAAGAAAGATTTCTTCATCAGACTGGTTTACTTCAAGTAGTAGAATTTGCACTGAAGAGCTATAAAATCAGAACACAAATGCTGAAGTCTCAACTATGTTGCTCAACAGGCTAGGAACTCAGAAAAAAGGATCTTCACAATCTCATGCCACTAAAACCACAGAGGAAAGAAACAGTTAACTACTCTTGATAGCAGTTGTCTTTGCCATGCAGATTTATGAACAGATTATATGTCATAATTCTTTTTCTTCCCCTGGAATCATATGTTTTATTCTGATTATAATAATAACATATGATATAGCTCAGCATCACATGATAAGCACAATTCGCAATTACTTCAAAAAACAAGGAGAGAGATTAAACGTCATGATCCAAGGCTTGTTAAAGCATTCATGATACTTAAAGAGTTACCAGAGCCAGACATTGGCTAATCAAAGCAATGATCCAAGGATCCAACCAAATGTATATTCCGATGTACCAAACATGAAAAGGACTCAAACCAAATGGGGCATTGTCTTAAGGAAGATGGCTACAAATGACATTATAGCCCTAAACTTCAAACTCCTATTAATAAAATTGAACGGTGGGGCTAAAACTGGTAAAAATAAAGGCAATAAATTTGTAAGGTTATTTGTCCGAAAAACATTTGTTCAAACCTTACCACTGGGACAAGTAGGTTTGCACTCTTGGGAACCTGTTGAGAAGTTCAGCACATTAAGAACATCCAATGACCGATGCTCTTTGTGATTTTGCTCCCATTTATTTTCTCCCCCTTCAGAGCTCTCAAATCCAGCAGCCTGCTGGTGCAGTTGCCGTCTCCTTTTTTCAAAGTACTGCTTTTGCCTTAGAAATTTAACGATTAGGATAAGAACACTCATACTCCTGAACCTTAAGCAAACTCCACTCACCAAATAACATTTAACATGACAATTTATCAATAAACACAACGATATCACTTCATTTTCTTGACCATAACTGACGAATACAGAAATTGCATAAATAAATCAAGTTTTATGTACCTCTTCTGTATCGATTTCCTCGACTTCAAAATTTTCCACAGGCCATTATGCACAGATAGAAATGCTCACGCATCAGAGCATAAATTCCTTTATAACTCGAGTGAACAGATGATTTTATACAATTACAGAGAAATCAAAATAATTACTCACAGTAGTCACTTTCCTCCTGGAACCTCCCATCCATTGCAGCATTTTGAATCGACAAATCCTCTATTCTCGGCGATTGAGTTTCGAAACTGTTGACGCCGAGATACAAAATATGAAGGGAATTGGAAAGATAATAAGTTTCGAGAGTTTTAATTCTGGGAGTTCAAAAACCACAATGAATACTTTGCCGGGTGTTTTCACCTCTCGGCTCGTTTCCCATTCCTCAAGCGACATTTTATAGTTTATCCTGGCAGAGTGGCTGATCACTTAAACGCCACGTCGTTCTATCAAGGGATATTCTAATCCTGTAGTCATTTTATTTTGGATGTTTTTTTTTTTGAAATAATTATTTTGTTTTAGGTTAAGTACTGTGATCGCGGTGCTTTGCGATATTATACTATTTAATCCTCTATTTTTATATATTATACTTAAAATGTCTCTATGATTTATATTAAAAATTTTATTAAATTAATATAAAGATATATAGTTTATATTACCTTTTATTTTTATTATCTTTCTCACCACTATTAATAGTCTAATTTATTTTTATTATCTTTCTCACCACTGTTAATAGTCTAAATTAAAATTTCTTAATACAAATTTAATTGTACTGTAAAACACAAATAAATCAAGAAATTGATCTAATACAAATTAATTTGTTATCTTCAATTTTAGAAAATAAACTTATAGTTCATACAAATCAAAATCTAATAGATATATATAGGAAAATAAATCTTATCAATAAAAATTGAAAAAGCAATAAATAATTTATAAAATTAAAAAAAATTGAAAAGAAAATCAAAACTCATAATCAAAAATTGCTCAATTTTCGTATATGAATTACATGAATTGCTTCAGTTGCTCTTTCTTCCACATTATCAATTATGTATGGTGGCCTTCCAGCTATTATGTTTGAATTCTTTAGATAGTTATTATGTTTGAATTCTTTACATAGTGCAGCACACAGTCCAACCATCCACAATTGCAGTTGAAAGAAGTTCTATCTACCCAATGTTGCCTTCTGATGCATCATATCCTGGAATGGGAAGAAACCCAAAAGTTTCTGCAGCCCAGGACCTAATTTGTAGCTGCAGCTCACCAGCTTGAGTATGAACAAAAAGAGGTCCTATTGAATAACTTTTCGCCTCTCTTATTGACCTTAGTTTTTCCACCAGTAACTTGTCTCCATTTGTCCTGTAGATAGGGAAATAGGATTCTGAGAGTCAATTTGCAACAGAAAGAAACTTCTAGCAAAAGATTGATACTATGTGAGTTGGGTATATACAATATCATGAAAAGCATCAAATGGCCCTGTGATATTAAGTATTTTTCATGTCTTCAGACTGAACAATTGTTGTTCCTTTGGATAATGGATTTTGACAGCTGAGAAATAGATGGACAACAGATGAACCATCGCCAAAGTAAACCAATGCTATCGTCCTACGAGCCAGGGTAGACCCACAAGACAAAGAAGCATTCACATAGTAGAGGATTGGAAAAACAACAGTGTGGACATAGAGGGCCACCTTCACCGCAGAGTCATGATACACACTTTAGAGAACCTGATATGAATGCATGCTTGCCTATCTCCCAACAAACATTTGGAAAACCACTTGTGCTAGTGCCAGAGAACATAAAAGTTCTCCATCTTGACTGCACAAGCATACATACATGTAAACATGGAAAAAAACTGGTATAGGAATAGGATAACCACAATGATGGTGTAAAACATCTTATTAGCATCAAGGTGAAAAAATAATATCTGGGAAGATCCAGCTAAGGATGCTTTTTCTGTTAATCTATCAAATAATTTCTCATTTTCTTCACATAATCTCTGTACATAGTAACGGAGAAGTAAACTACATTGAGGGGGCAAGTCCACAAAGCTAGGATACAGAAAAATGGGTTCAGGATGACAGAAAAACCAAGACCCATTTCTACCACAGAAGCATAAGTCCCCAAGTATATATTTTCTTTCACTTCCTTTCCCTCATGCCAGTCATGAGGAGAAACAAATGTAAGCATGCTTATGCATATGCTTTGCCTATAGCTTCCTCTGCCAGATGTTTATGAATGATTTCCAATTTTCAAATGTGTTTTTAATAATCATAGCAGACCTCAATCAGTGCATCACTTTTCCGAATACTTCAAGTTTTTTATTACTGCCCAAGAAGTCATTCCGTCCCTAGTTGCTTTGGGAATTGATGAAACTCTAGGCCCTGGCTCTAAGATAAACGTTGACGTAGCTTCACTAGAATGAAGCTCACCACTGAGTTGTGAGTCCATGCTTTTAATTTTTGTCTACATGAAAAAGTTAATGGTAACATAGAACAAAATTTGACTAGAAGACCAGAAACCATAGTTAGAATCTCCTTTTCTCATTAATAAGTTTGACTGAGCTCTATTACCACTAAAAATGGGAAACAAAGCACAAATGCAAGACAAAAACACAGTCGCACTAGTCAAGGATGAGAGAAACATCAAAACTGTTCTAGACAGAGAAAATTAAACAGAATTGAGAATAAAGGGAAACCCCTGTATGTGTGAAAGTAGTACAACCCAGTAACCTAAATCTCAAACATTTTCTGATCTTCAAAATTTTTTTTCTATGATTAAAACTCAATTTAATGTTTCTATTAAACAAATATGTAGTGACAATGGCCTAAAATTTTTAAGTTCAATTAGTAATATTTGTTTTTTGCTTCTCTTGGTGTTATTCATCAACATAGTTGTGTTTCCACGTCTCAACAAAACGGAGTGGTTGAGCGCAAACATTGCTATTTGCTTAATGTTGCACATGCACTTCATTTTCAAGCAAATTTATCTTTAATATTTTGGGGTGAGTGTATTCTTCATACTGCTTATTTAATTAATAGGACTCCTTTTAAAACACTTAATTGAAAAACACCTTATGAATTATTATTTAACAAAATACCAATTTATCAACTTTTTCATATTTTTGATTGTTTATGCTTTGGTCGAAACACTATTATTCAACATAAGTTTGATAGTCGTGCACTTCCTCGTATTTTTATTGGATATTTTTTTTGCTCAAAAAGGCTATAAAACTTTTTATATTCAAACTCAAAAGGTTTATGTTAGTCATGATGTCACTTTCCATGAAGGTACCTTTCCATGCAAATCCTTAGGTCCCACCACTGATACCTCATTCCCTTTACCTCTACCCATTAATAAATCTAATATCTCCTTTCCTATTTCCACATATCAACCAACACCAAATTCCTCACAAAATCCACCGTCTCCTCTTGTTATATCTACCTTAAGCCCTCCACCTAACAATCCCTCTACACAAGACATGACAAACTCAGACTTAGCCCAACCTCAGCCCTCTTTGAATCGTTCAATAAGAAATACCGATCACAAGACAAATTGCAAGACTACCATTGTTATAATGTCCACTCTCCGTCTTCCTCGGGTACCATATTTCCTTTACAAAATTTTATTTCTTACAAATAATTTTTCTGGTTCACATTATTCTTTTCTTAGTTCTCTATCTTCTATTATGGAACCCACCAGTTTCTCTCAAGCTGTACATGTACTTGCATGGCGACAAACTATGTAAATTGAACAAAATGCATTGGAAACTGCTAACACTTGGTCTTTAGTTACTCTACCTGTTAGGCTCTGTAGTACATGCATAGAAAAAATAAAACTTTTCTACAAAAAATCTCATCAAGGATTCATGCGATTCGATTAAATTGAAAAGAAAAGATGTGAATTTTATCAATCCGTACGAAAAGTGATAGATCTATTAGAAAACTGAGAGGGGGTTTCACCAATAATACTCTATCTTGAACTTGAAGTCGAATCAAGGCTTCACCGAAGGATCATACGAACAGGCTATTTCTAAAACATAGGTGTTCCAGCATTAGGGTTTTTTTTCTCTCTAAAACATTGTGTTTTCTGAAGGAAAACGTGAATACACTCTTTCATACATAAAACCCTAAAAACATATATGCATATAAATATCTTAACCGTTAAGATATTTTATACCAACTTTGTATCTTAAAAGATATAGATAATATCCTATTTCGTTTTAACCTTCTTCAAACGAAATAGATATATAATAATTTAGATAATATCTCTAATTATCTTACACTACAAGAAAATAATAAATTACCTACGAAATTTGCCTCGAGAAATAATTTCATAGGCAATTAGCTACAGAATACCTAAGGAATAAGGTTTGTAGCTAATTACCTATAAAATAATTTTGTAGGTTTCCTAGTGATTATCGATGGATTACCTATAGAATTTTCCTTCGAAAAATAATCTTTTAGAAAATCAAGCACGAAAATAGAGCGCGAGACTTACTTTTGGTTTCCCTATGATTTTTCTAGGGAAATTTACCTATAGATTAGAATTTGTAGATAAATTTACCTACGGATTTAAATCTTAGGCAATTTACCTATGGTTTTAATTCCTTAGGTAATTTATCTACAACTTTGAATTGTAAGTAAATTTAACATATTTATATTCATAATTAAAAATAATATTTGATTGTTATTATAAGATAATTTTATGAATAATGTTTTTTAGATATTATAAAGAATATTTTATATATAATATCAATAAATTATATGTTTCATAAATGATAGAAAATATTAAAAATAGATTAATATAAATATAATCTATAAGATATTATAAAATAAAATATTATGAAACTAGAGTAAAAAATAAAAAATAAAATAAAATAGAGTATTGCAATATATAATATTAAGAAAATAAATAAGAATGTCAAAAACTTATATGTTAAATAAATTAAATAGTATAAAAGATTTATCTAGGTAATTTTAATCAATTTATAAGTATTATTTAAAATAATATTTAATTTTTATTATAAAATAACTTTATGAATGTTATTTTTTAAATGATGTATCTTAAAAATATATTATATATATAATATATGATAGGAAGATTTAAAAGAATAAATTTATAGAATTTAATTTAAATATAATTTACCTACTGTTTTATTTCCATAGATAATTTCTACATGATGTTTATTGACTGATTGAAAGTCGTTGGTAAATCATCTCATAATTACTGATAGATTTTAATTCGTCGGTAATAGTTTAGGTAAATACATCACGCGGGCTCTTTCCCCCTTGTTCCCCTCCCTTCGCCCCCGACCTATATTTGATTATGGTGGCAGCTCTCTCATTCCCATTCTCTTCCTACTCTGCACCAGGTGAGTGTTATATGAGTAGTTTTGTTTTCTTTATCTTTGTTGTTAATTTTTTTTATTAATTTCAAGATGTTTAATTTGTTTGTTAATTTCAAGATTTTTTTGATATGTAGTGAATTAGATCAAATTTGATTTTCATTTTAATCTTCATTTTGGGGTTTTCCAAGTTTATTTCTCTTTGTTAAGTGACCTAACAATGTTTGGGTGTTTGGAGATTGGGAAAGATAGGAATATGTTACGGTTTATGTGTTTTTTTTAGTTGTAATCTCATAATTACAATTAAAATCATTTCTAAAAGTAGCGGTTGCTTGGTACTTTATTTTACTCAGTAATTGATTTCTTCTGCCTGACCCATTTTTAATGTTGGAGCTTTAGCTCAGTCAGTAATCATTTCTGACTGAAGAAATTTGATTTTTTGCTTTTGCTCAGTTAGTAATAATGTCTAAAAGTCAAGGTTGCTTCATACTTTGTTTAAAAATTATTGCTTTTGTTATTGATTTTCAAATTTTGATGTCGTCGGTTCGTTTTGCTGTAGATTACTTGACGAGAACATAACTGTCAGCTTGTACATATTCCGTACTCAGATCAGTAAGTTAATTTCTTTTTCTTATAGAACTCTGGGTATGGAACTTGCGTGCACTAGTTAGTATTTTGAATAGAAGATGTTGAATGAAGAAATGTGCACAAATTTGATAGCTACTGGTCAGTGAAAATGAATTGTTGATTATTATGTAATAATGAAGAAGTAAAAGTTTAGTGTTTGGAGATGTACATAGGCATGTTAATGACTTGTATTTGTGAGAGTTGGTTGTGGGGATGATGACAAATTAAAAGAAAGTGTTTCAATTTTTTTTATCTAATATCTAGTTTCTTCCTTTATGTATTGTAATGTAGAAAAATTGTTTAAAAAAATGTTGCTGCCGATGTAATAAAGTTTGCTATTTTGAACCAAAAATAACAAATATCAAACAAGGAATATTAACTTTGCATTGCACTTGACCAAAATTGTCTCTTAATACTTTGCCTTCTATTTGCTTTAAACAAAAATGTTATCTTTGTACAGCTTTTGTATTACAGGACAATCGACTACTAAATTATTAACTATTTTGTTATAAACAATTTTGTTATTATAGTCAAAACTCCTTCTATGCCCAAAATCCAACAAACCCAAAAAACATATTAAGGATCATCAATTTTGATAACATATGTTTATTTTTGCATAATTTCATTCAAACACCAACAAGAGATTTTATGTTTCCAGTTCTTTAGCAAGTATTGTAGTTTGGATATTTTTCTTGTCTCTAACCACACATTAAATGGCATGCTTTCCAGCTCCAAAGGGGTTGTTTCCACTAGAACTTGAACATTATAGAGGACCAAAACTGAAGGTGGCTATTATTAGGGCTGGGCTGACAGGGATGTCAACTACAGTGGAGCTATTCGACTAAGGTCATAAGGTGTTACTCATCTTACTGTCAAGGGGCTTGTAATTTTATTACTAATCTTTTTTTCCATAAATTTATTTAAATTTAGAAGTTGGTCCAATTTAGTAATTGAACATAATTTTTTTCTTGCAGTTTTTGTTTTTCAGGTGAATCAAGGTTTTTCATTAGCGAGAAAGCCATTGGTTTATAGACGTGGAAATCACATTGAAATGGGGCTTCATGTTTTCTTTTGCTGCTACAATAATCTTTTTCGATTGATGAAGAATGTTTAATTGTTTTAAACCTAAAAGTTCATGTTTATTTCCAAATATACATTTTGCATGTGAAATTCTCTTGTTTATGCTTACAACAAAATATGAACCTGAAAGTCCATGTTTATTGATTTTGCATTTGTTTGTTTCCCATGAACGAATGATAGTGCCCTTTTGACATGGTGCAAGGTCAGTTCTTTGTAGGTACTAAGAATAAAAATGAGACGTCCATGATTGTATCATCTACATTGACACCTGAGATTAGCCATATAGGCATTTATTAGATTCTTGTTTGCGCTTATTGACCGTTAGTGAACTAATTTTGGGTTTATGATGTATCTAATTTTTCTAATATTATGTAATATGATAACTTACTGATGTATGACGTAAGTATACTTTGTGAGCATGGTAGTTCTTTGGTATTTGGTGTGAATGCTTATGATTTAAAGACCTTGGATAATTATTGTCATAAGAAAGCCAACCTTGGGTATGCTTGATTTTATGTTGGCAGATGTTCTATTTAACCTTCAAAGTTCCTATAAATCCTTGTTTTTGTTTCTAAACGGTTGATGAATTCCCATCATGCGACAAAAATTGATTTCTCATTTCATATGAAGTGCTTAAATTTATGTTGTCTCATAATTATTGAAATGTTTAATTGAATGTAGGTGGGTACAGATAAGAATCTACTTATTAAGGATTATACTCTCACTTTTGTAAATAAAGGCGGTCAAAGATCATAATCTACTTGTTTTATTTATTATAAAACAATAGAGCATGTGAACTATGTTTATGTAATAACATTGTTATTTAACATTTGTATCATATATATATATATATATATATATATTCCTTTTACATCAAGTTATTCAATAACATTTATAAATATTACAAAATATATGAATAATAATAATATTTTAAAAAAAATCTATTAAAATATATCGACTGATTTGCCTATGGAAAATTCCAAATGTAATATGGAATTACCTACGAAAATCTTTCGCAGGTAAAATTTTCCTGCGAAACTTTTCCATAGGTAAAGTTTACTTATGTAAAATTTCATAGGTAAATACCTACAAAAGTATTTTGTAGGTAAATACTACCTACGGAAATTTTCCTAGGTAGTTCGTAGGTAAAATTTGCCTACGAATTTTTTCCGTAGGCAAATTTTACCGATTACCTGATTGCCTACAGATAAAATCCATAGGCAATCTAATTTACCTTCTGAATTTATCAGTTTACCTACGAAATTTTTTGTCAGTAAACAATTTTTTTTTTGTAGTGTTAATTATAAATAGAGAAAGTAGTAAAAACCCAATTTCATTTTGGGTCTATTCTATGTGTGCGACCCTATAGGTTCATATAATACCAGCAGTGGCTCAAAACTTATTTATGATCCACAAGTCATAAGTGGCCTTTAGAAAGACATTATGACTACCTAAATTATGTGAAAGTCAATAATTTGACTTAACCTATTTTACACAGTATTATAATCCTTTTTTCACATTATATCTCAATTGAACATAAGACATGGATCATGTTATTCTTATATAGTTCAATTCTTTCTTGATCTCCAAGTAGATTGATATAAAATGACAATGATAACCTTTATCAATTTATCATCGCTTAGCCATGCAATCTCTTCAGTCTAACTTATCGAGAGGCTTAAAGATATATTTCTCACAAATATATGAGGGACAAATTCTTTCTCAATCACTTATATTCCTTTATATGATTTATTCCATGTTCAATATTATTTTGTATGATCATCCAAATAAAGATAATGTTGTAATATATCAAAATATGATGTTTATCATATTGGAATTTATGGTGATTTTTAGGTCAAAGGATTAAGTTAATACTATTGCATTAGAATCACTTATGACTATTAATCTATATAGTGTTTTCATAGCGGGCTGGTGCAATACAATATTTCTTAAACATGTATCTATGTGTTTGACTTAATATCACTATTTCATGACTAGTAAAACATAGTCATCAATCAAAATATATTATAGTCTTTTTTTTAACTATTATCCCAATAATAATGATCGACTAGGGACAATTCAAAAAATAATTCTTCACACCTCAAGGTTTTAATATCAAGTTACTACTTGATGATATTTGGTAAAATTAACTATTCATGAAATTTATAATTTAGTCGTAAATAAAATATAAAACAGATATTTAATAAAATTGCAATTATGACATTATTAAGAAAATATTCACTACAAGCGTTAGCTTAGGGCACATAACTAGCAGTCTCTCACTTACACTAGGCCCAATCAAAATTGTATCTAATACCCATTGATCTAGCATGACTTTCTTGCTTTGGCCATAACAGTGGTTTGGTGAATGGATTAGCAATGTTATCATTGGTTGGCACTTTGCATATCTTCATGTCTCCCCTCTTAATGATCTTTAGAATGAGATGAAAATGTCTGAGTATGTGTTTGGATCACTGACATGATCTTGGCTCCTTAGCTTGTGCTATGTCTCCATTATTATCATAATACAAGTCCACTAAATTGGAAATGCTAGGAACAACATATAGTCCAATGATAAATTTTTTTATCCAAATAACTTCCTTAGCTGTTTTTGAGGCAAATTTCTCCAGCTCACTGCACCTTTATTCAAACAAAACACATAACCTAACTGTGATCGAAAGTTATCCTTGTTAGACTTGAAGCTAGCATCTGTGTAACCATTTACAACCAACTCTTCTTCTTATCCTTCATATATTAAGAATGCATCCTTAATCCTTCTCAAGTACTTAAAGATATTCTTAATAGTTGTCTAGTGACTTTCACTTGGATCTGATTGGTACCTACTCATTGTTCTCAATGCATATCAAACATTAGGTCAAGTATACAACATGACATACATGATAGATCTAATAGCAGAAGCATATGGAATCTTATTCATGCACTTTCACTCATATTGTGTTTTTGGACACTAAGTCTTGCTAAGAGTTATGCCATGAGACGTTGGCAAGAATCCTCTCTTAGAATCTTATTTAGGCCAATAAGCCTTTAAGATCTATCTTTATAAATCTTAATGCCTAAGATATAGTATGCTTCACCCAAGTCTTTCACTAAAAAATAATTCCTTAACCACAATTTAACATTTTGTAGAGTAGGAATATCATTTCCAATGAGTAATATGTCATCAACATATAGCACAAGGAAAACTATTACACTCCCACTAACCTTCTTGTAAACACAAGGTTCATCTTCATTTTTTATGTAACAAAACTTTTTGACTGCTTCATTAAAATGAAGATTCCAACTCCGAGAAGTTTGCTTCAATCCATAAATGGACCTCTAAAGCTTGTAAATCTTTCTAGAATTCTTAAGACTAACAAAACCTTTTGGTTGTGTCATATACGTATCCTCAAGAAGATTTCCATTAAAAAATGTTGTTTTGACATCCATTTGTCATATCTCATAATCATAGTATGTTGTTATGGTAATGAGAATCCAAATAGATTTAAGCATAGCAACTGGTGACAAGGTTTCGTCATAGTTTATACCATGTGTTTACTTGTAACCTTTTGCAACTAGCCTTGCTTTATAGGTATGCACATTTCCATCCATGTTTTTTTTTTTTTTTTGAAAACCCATTTGCACCCAATAGTTTTTAAGCCATCAGACAAATCAATCAAAGTCTATACTTGATTATCATGCATAGATTGCATTTCAGACTTCATGGCTTCTAGCCATTTCTCTGAGAGCCTCTTGATAGAATGTGGATCACTTTGGTCTACAAGCTTCACTTATTTATTGTCAATTAAGAGAAATCCATATCTCTTCAGTATCTAACATGTTCTTATAGACCTTCTTGGAGCTTATGTTACTTGTACAGGTTCAATAATTGCTTGTAAATCCTATTGAGATTCTATAGGTGGTTCAACACAATCTTGTAGTTCTCAAATTTCTTCAAGTTGAACTTTACTCCTACTAGTTATTTTAGAAATGAACTCTCTTTCTAAAAAGACATCATTATGGGCAATAACACTTTATTCTCAAAAGTATTATAGAAGTAATATCCTTTAGTTTCTTTAGGATATCTCATAAAATAGCATTTGTTTGATTTGGATGCCAATTTATCTAAAATTTGGCACTTCACATAAGCATCATAACCCCAAATCTTTAGAAAAGACAAATTAGGATATTTCCCAGTTCATATCTCATATGATGTCTTTTCAACTGCCTTAGATGGAACTTTGTTTAGTATAAAAACAACAATTTCCAAAGCATACCCCTAAAAAGAGATTAGAAGATTTGTCTGACTCATCATAGATTGAACCATACCTAATAAGGTTTCATTCTCCATTCAAATATGCCATTCCACTATGGTATTCCTGGTAGAGTTAGTTGTTAGACTATTCCACAATCTCTAAGATGATTAGTGAATTTTTTACTTAAATATTCACCACTTTAATATGATTGAAGTGCTTTAATATTTTTACCAAGTTGGTTTTGTACTTTATTTTTGAAAATTTTAAACATTTCAAAAGATTTAGATTTATGTTTCATAAGATAGATATAGTCATACCTGCTATAATCATATGTGAAAATGATGAAGTACTGGAAACCTCCTCTAACATTTGAACTTAATGGTCCATATACATCGATATGTACTAGGCCCAATAAGTCATTAGCCCTTTCATTATGCCTTGTGAAATGGGCTTTAGTCATTTTACCCAATAAACAAGATTCACATGTTTCAAATGATTCAGAATCAAATGAATTCAAAAGCCCATGTTGTTGGAGTTTTAATATGCATTTCTTATTTATGTGGCCCAATCAACAGTGCCAGAGGTAATCAAAATTTGAGTCAGTAGATTTATGCTTCTTGTATCAATATTATAAATGGACTCAACATTTATGTTTTCAAGATTTAGGACATAAAGACCATTTGATATATAAGTATAACCATAAATCATCATAAAAAAGGAACATTTATTAGTCTTAATAAAAAAAATTCAAAACCTTCCATGTCCAAATAAGATATAGAAATAATGTTTTATTTAATGTCAAAACAAGTCCACTAGGCAAAGCTAACTCATAAGTTCCTACAACTAAGGTACCAACTCTTGCTTCATTTGCAACTTGTAGGTTCACCTCACCTTTGGCCATCGATCTACTCCTTTTTAGACCCTGCACATTGTTGCAAATGTGAGATCCATATCCAATATCTAATACTCATGAAGTGGATTCAAAAGTAGATAATTTGACCTCTATAATATGTATACTTAGAGAAGTAACTTGAATGTGTCTTTTCTTTTTTTAGATCGTCTAGATAAAGCTTGCAATTTCTCTTCCAATGACCCTACTCATTGTGGAAATGGCATGGTCTTTCCTTTGGGGTTTGAGCTTAGGGTTGGGCTCGGGCTTCTTTAAGTCCTTTGTAGCCTTTTTCTTTGCCTTTCTCTTCTCTTCATACCCTTCCCCTTATTGACCATCATAACCTCTTTGGTATTATTCTTAATGTTCATTTCAGCAGTTTTGAGCATCCTATGCAATTCAGAAACACTTTATTATGCATGTTGTAGTTGATAATGAATGCATTATATGTATCAAGCACGAATTAGAGAATGATGTTAGTAACCAACTCTTGGCTAGTGGCAAGATCAAGTTTCTACAAATGATCAAGATGACCCTTCATCTTTAGAACTTGAGGACTAACTAAGTTACCAGCTGTTAACTTGCATAAGAGTAAAGCCTTAATAGTATTAAACCTTTCAATTTGAGCCTTTCTCTTGGAATATTTCCTTGAGATGACCCACCATAGTATAAGCCTTCATTTCCATTAATTGCTTCTGAAGCTTTGATTCTATGTTGGTAAGCATGAGGCAAGTCACATCTTCTGAGTCATTAAGATGTTTATGTAAGCATCCCTTTGGACTCTAGGAGAACTATCAACAGGCTCTTCAAGGATAGGCTGATCTAGGACATATTCCTTCCTTTCTTGCTTACGAACAATTCTCAAGTTTTTATACCAATTAAGGAAGTTTGTCCCATTCAATTTATCCTTCTCAAGGATTGATCATAGTGACAAATTAATATGATTTAAAGCCATAATCTACAACAAAGATATATATAGAATGCACTTAGCATTTTATAAAATAATAACTCTCACTAAATTTTATCAATTCATTAACCCTTAAAATAGAATTTTTCTACAATTCAAATATTTAGTGGGCCAAGATCCATATTTCACCTAATTCTAAGTAAACTTTGGCTTATCACTTGAAATTTGGTTATTTAGGTAGTAACACTTTATCAATTACATCTTAGGTAATTTTTGAATAACCATGAGATATTGATATCACATGTCTCAACTTCTCCCATCTTATGCCCTAGGTTCAAAACTATTTTGTTAACCTAGTTAAGTCTAACCATTTAAAACTTATGGATATCACCATTATCCATCTTGTCATACTAAAATGGTCGAATATACTTTGCTTTAGTAAAAACCTATATTTAGGAATCAAAGTCTTGACGAGTGTTTAAATCATGGTAGGCATTTTCATGACTTAATCTTATTGAGGGATCTTACCAATTTTAATCTATTATGTTTTATTATGTTGCAAATCGTACATCATATGCATTGCATCATAAATATCCATACATAATAACAATAAAAATAAAACGTGTCATAACATGATCCTTAATCTAAATTTGATCTTCACAAGCCAATATGAAGATCAAAAGGTCAATCCTAGGGGTAAATCTTCATCTCTAAGGATTTGCCCAGGTTGCTAACAATGGTCTTCATATTATGTCTTAAAGATTACCATATTGTGCCATGAGAATCACCATCATATGCCTTGAAGGTCTCCATTACAAGTTGTAATTAATAAATAGTAATTTATACTATTCTATTACTACTAATAAAATATATGATTACAATAAAAATAAATGACACACGGGTCATATTTAAAAATTACAAGCCTTGAAATAAAGAAATCAAAATTTAATCACATTGTTATAAAAGGCCATGCCATGCACCATGCAAAAACACATAATCAAAACATCCATATATGTTAAATAGATTATGTTCGGGCAATTAACAATTATATTAAGAATCCATTCGGGGTTCTAGGGGTAGCACCTTCGGCAGAGGGTGGGGGTCAAGGGGGCAACACGCTCAAAAGGTTAACGATTTACCTTACTCATTTGTATGAGTCACTACCTAAATTTTATTAAGTTTAATAATTTAGATTAACCAATATGTTCAAAGCATAAGTAATTAATCAATGTTTAACTCTTAAACATATTCATGAAGTTTATTAATCTATTCAAAATAGATTATTCTCTTTAAATGAGTATATTGACCCTTTTAATAAAGGAATTAATCTGTTTGAAATAGATTACCATTGATTAAAATTTAATCAATCCACCATGATTAATAAGATGAAAACATAATACAAAGATCTTATTAAATTGTATTAATTGAATTAATAATGGATCACAAGAAACTATACTCACATTAATCAAATCAACATTGTCAAATCGTTTAACCATATTAAACCTTAAAACACATTAATCTAATCAATGTATGGTTTTTGTTTTCATGCAAATTAATTGAATCGCCCTTAAACCAATCCTTTTATCATCAAACCATTGAAATGATTTTCAATACAACATGTTCATGTTCACATATATAACAGTTATACATAGAACAACATCAAATTCAATTTAATCAAATTTATAAATGGCTCTGATACCGCTGTTGGGCTTTGTAGAATATGTATGTTGGAAAAACAAAAACTTTTCTACAAAGAATCCCACTAAAAATCCATACAATTCGATTAAATCGAAAATAAAGGATGTGAATCTTACCAATCAGTGCTAAAAGTGATAGATTTGTTAGAAGACCGAGAGCGGGTTGACACCGGTAACACCCTACCTCAAGCTTGAAGTCGAATCAAGGCTTCACCAAAGGATGATCTCCCTCTTTAGGGGTCCACAAAAACATGCTACTTTAAAAATGTGGGCGTGCTAACACTAGTTTTTTTCCCTTTAAAACATTTTATGTTTTTTTGAAGGAAAATGTGAATACACTATTTCATACAGAAAACCCTAAAAACTTGTATGCATATAAATATCTTAACTGTTAAGATATTTTATGTCAACTCTATATTTTAAAAGATATAGATAATATCTTATTTCATTTAACCTTCTTAAAATGAAATAGATATATAATAATTTAGATAATATCTCTAATTATCTTAATTATAAATAGAAAGAGTAGTAAAAACCCAATTTTGTTTTAAGCCTATTCTATGTGTGTAACCCTATAGGTTCACAAAATATTGATGGTGGGTCTAAACTTATTTTTGACCAATAAGTCATAAGTGGCCTCGAGCAAGACATTATGACTACCCAAATTATGTGAAGGTCAATAATCTGACCTAACCTATTTTACAAATAGTATTATAATCCTTTCGTCACATTATATCTCAATTGAACATAAGACATGGATCATGTCATCCTTATATAGTTCAATTCTTTCTTGATCTTCAAGTAGGCTGATGTAAAATGATATTGATAACATTTATCAATTTATTACTGCATGATCATGTAATCTTTTCAATCTAACATATCGAGGGGCCTAGAGATATATTTCTCATAAATATATGAAGGAGAAGTCAATCACTCATATTCCTCTATATGATTTACTTCATGTCCAATATTAGTCTGTATGATCACCCAGTTAAAGATAATGTTGGATTAAATCAAAACATGAAGTTCATCATATTAGAATCTATAGTGATTTTCAGGGTAGAAGATTAAGTTAATATTATTGCATGAGAATCACTTATGACTATTAACCCATGTAGTGTTCTCACAACGGGTCAGTCCAATACAATATTTCTTAAACATGTATCTATATGTTTGACTTAATATCACATGTTCATGACTAGTAAAACATAGTCATCAATCAAAGCATAAACTAGTTTTATTATTATTATCCCAACAATAATGATTGATTAGGGACAATTTAAAATACAATTATCTACACCTAAAGGTTTTACTATCAAGTCACATACTTGATGATATTATGTAGAATAAACTATTCATGGATTTTATAATTTAGCAGTAAATAAAATATAAAAGAGATATTTAATAAAATTGTAATCATGGCATTATTAAGAAAATATTCATCACAAACATTGGCCCAGGACACATAATTAATACTACCAACCCATAAAAAGGCTAATTAGATGTAAGTGGGTTTATAAGATCAAACAACATTCTGATGGTAGCATTGAGCATTATAAAGCACACCTTGTTGCCAAAGGATACACCCAAACTGAAGGCATCGATTACCATAAAATTTCTACACTTATTGCCAAATTAGTAACTTTTTGAACCTTGTTTGCAGTAACGACTATTAAGAATTGGCCCTTATATTAATTTGATGTCCAAAATGCATTATGGCATGGTGATTTACATGAGGATGTTTGCATGTTATTGTCATTAGGTCATCCTCATAAGGCGGAGACAATTTTAGCTTGCAAACTAAACAAATCCCTTTATGGTTTAAAACGAGCCTCTCATAATTGGTTTGCAAATTCTCTACTGCTCTCTTATTAATTGGTTTCATTCAATCACATGCCAATCACTTTCTTTTTATTATGAACAATGGTCATTTATTCCTTTTTATTTTAGTTTATGTTGATGACATTGTGATGACTAGAAATAATTCTAATGTTATTTTTCAAGTCAAAAGATTTTTTTTTTAGCAGGTTTCTTATTGAAGATCTAGGTTGCCTTAAGTATTTTCTTGGGATCGAAGTTGTTGTTTTTGAGCAAGGCATTTATTTTAACTAACAAAAATATGTATCATACATGCTTCATGATTTCAAATTCGCTAGTACTCGTGTTGTCGACACCCCTAAGGAACAACATCTTAAGATTAATGACATTAATGGTGACTTATTACCAAATCCTTCCATTTGTCGATGCCTTATTGGTCGACTCATATATCTCACCATTACTAGACCAAACATCACATTCACAGTAAATATTTTGAGCCAATTCATGAATCAATCCCATAAACCTCATATTGATGTTATTCATCGCTTATTGCAACATTTAAAGAAAACTCTAGGTTAAGAGATCTTATTATCTTCTAAGAGTTTATTAGAACTTACAGCTTATAGTGACTTTGATTGGGCTAGTTGCTTAATGACATGACGTTCTACCATAGGATTTTACATTTTCCTTAGATCCAAACCTATTTCATGGAAAATGAAGAAATAATCCATGGTTTCTCATTCCTTTGCAGACGCCAAATATCATTTGATGGCTATGGCTTCTCGTGAAATTATATGGCTTTATACATTATTTCGAGATCTTGATATTGATTTTACTAAAAATGCCATTCTTTATTATGACAATCAAGCTACTCGCCATATTGTTGCCAATATGGTCTTCCACAAATGCATAAAACACATTGAAATTGATTGTCACATAGTTCATGAGAAACTCAAGCAAGGATTGCTTCAACTTCACCCCATTTTCTCTTATATTCAAGTTGCAAATATCTTTACCAAATCTTTAAGCAAAGACCAATTTCTTAAGATGCATAACAAGTTGGGCTTTTTAAACTTGCATGCTTCAGCTTAAGTGGGAGTATTAGTTGTATAAATATTTGTATATATTTTGATTATTATTACCTTATGTATTCCTATTCGTTTACCTTTTATAATCCATATTTTTAGGCTTAATATCTTCATAACTGTTGTAAGATTTTGTATATATATTCCTCATCTCTCTCAATAAGACAACATAGCCAAATACAATCATATTACTAAATAATCATTCCATCTAGGTATATGAAAACTTTAAGAATCAAACTAGCAAATCTAAGGAAAATTGATATACCACCAACCTGCAATATCAGAATTATTGAATCTCATTTTTGCATCTGCATTTTTTTGCCTCTGTTCCATTTATAACAACTGAGCATTTTGTTCCTCTTTCTATCTTATGCTTTTCTACAAGCATGATATTCTCAAACAAATAAGAGTGAACAGCTCAGTGTCATGCTTACTTGAAGTGGCAGTATGATAGTTCTTTATTTTTAGTATTTTTAGAGTTAGTTTTATTGTTAATTGAGTTTAATTTGGAGAAAAATTTCAGATGATGTCTCACGTTTGGCTTGTATTTTGTGATTTTATAGGAAATCCTGAAAATTGGAGCTGATTGATGGATTATGAGAGTTTTCTGGATGAAATTATACAATTTCAAAAATTTAGGAACTAAAGAAATTCAACAATTTAGGGACCAATTTTGATATTTTCTAGATAGAATTTGAGTCCAATCCTAATTCAGATTGGAAAGAACCATGCAGAATACTTGGAGAATTAGAAGCACTAGGTTCTATTCAAAATAGAAGAGTTTATTATTAGTTTTATTTTCCTAATTGGTGGAGGAGAATATTTTTCTTATTTTGAGGGAGAGTACGAAGAGTATAAATGGGGGGAGGAGAATTCTAAAAGATGAGTGTTTTTATTTATTTTATTTTTCTAAAGGAGAGAGTTTTTGCTTTGTTTTATTTTTTTTTTCTTTTTCTAGAGAAAAAGCTATCCACGAGAGGAGAATTATTGGTTATCCATCAAGCTTGAAGAAAATAAGAGAATACAAGGGTTTTATCATGAAAACTTTTCTATTTTATTTTCTTTTTATTTTGATGTTGGCTAGCAATTCTATTATGAATTAAAGTAGTTAGGCACTTGGATATCATGAACCTTAAGATGAGTTTTCAATTGTGATTTTTTAGATAATACAATCTTTTCATTATTTTATGAAATTTAATTGTGTTCGCTTTTTATTTTCTTGAATTGATATATCCATAATATTAATTCTTGTTTTACAATTCTTTAAACTGAGATTGAGAAATAAAGTTATTGAATATATTATGCACAATTGAAATGAGTTGCATGTACCCCTAGAAATAGGATAACATAAATCTTTCGAAACCTAATAGTAAAATTCAAAAGAACTATAATATGATTTTAAGGGGTTTTAATTAGGAAGAGATTCCAATTAATCAACTTAGAATTATATGTTAATGATCTTGAGAATGACTTTAACATGCTAAAGGGATTTCCATAGTTTCATAAATATTGAATTAGATTGTATTGTTGGAAAACTAATTTCTTAACAAGTCTTAGGGGGGATTCAATACTTGAATGTCATTTGTCATATTGGTCACTTTTTTCCCAGTTCATATTTTCATTATTTTTTGTTGAATTATTTTATTTTAATTTTTAATTAATTAATTAATTCACTTAAACTTACCAATTAAATAATAAAGAAAGAGGTACTACTAGTACTTTTAATCCTTGAGGGATCAACACTCGATACTGCTACGTTATACTATACTCGATAAGTGCATTTGCCTATTCAATCTATGGGTGTTGGCCTTGGATCGTATCATATTTTTGGCGTTGTTGTTGGGGATTAAAATATTAAGAACACTTTATATCTATTAATTTAGCCAATTTTTCTTTTTCATAATTTTTTTATCCCATTTTACCCTTCTTGTTTTAGTCTCATTTTTTTAAAATTTTGTTGTGATTTCTACTCTTTTAAACATAATAATAATAATAATAAATAAAACAACAAAAATAAAAATAGAACAAACTATAAAATAAAATCTAAAATTATAAAAATTTGATTTGTTGTATGAATTTTAATTAATGTAATTTTTATTGTAGTGTTTTTTCTTTTGTAGGATTTTTTTTTAAAAAAAAAAAAAGAGAAATCAAATTCCATAAGAAACCAAAAAAAAAAAAAAAAAAGAGAGTGGTCCATAAGGTGTGCTTTTTTTGCCGCACTTCCTCCACAAAGGGATTTACCTTTGTGGTAGTACATGTGCGATCCAAGCCGCACATGTGTGCAATTAGGACCGCACATGTTTATACGGTTATCAATGCACACTAGTGTGTTGATAACTGCACAAGGGGAATCTCAAAAAAAAAGTTTGTATTATTTGATAATTTTATTTATTTTATTTTACTTTCTTCAGATAGATATATTTAATAATTAAATAAATAAATAATATACAACTCTCCTATTTTGCACACTCCACCAAATCTCAACCTGACCTCACCCCCAACCACCCTTTTTGGCCAACACATTCTGCCTCCATCAACTGCACTTTGAGATTTTAAGGAAGTTTCCTAATTCTTTTTCTTTTTGTTGTTTTCTTTAGTATGTTATTTATTTGTTCTGTCGTATTGAAAATTTCTCCTCCACATTAAGGACAATGTGTCTTAAGTGTAAGGGAGGATTTGTATTATTTGATAATATTTGTATTTGTTTCTATTTTAGTTTATTTTATTTTACTTTATATATATATATATATATATATATATATATATATATATATATATATATATATATATATATATATATATATATATATATATATTTTTTATT
>CATIWR010251676.1:0-38150 GCA_949677035.1 Omphalea diandra
CACAACCAAAAAAAAAACTCCCAACAAAACCAGCTAGCAAACACAATTGTGTTGAGCCCACAACAACAAAAAAAATATATATTTTTTTTTATCTATATATATATATATATATATATATATATATATATATATATATATATATATATATTATTGGATATAGAAATTACTGAACTTTTCATTCACATGTGAGTATATTTTTGGCTATTATAGACTTTGTCAATCATGATATTTGTAGTTAGATATATTTTGTTATGGTATTTGGGTATTGTATTGGGTATAGAAATTAATTAACTTTTTATTCACATGTGAGTATATTTTTGGCTATTATAGGCTTTTGTCAATCATGAGTGAGAATAGTTATATTTTGCTAGGTATAGAAATTGCATATTTTTTGTTCATAAATGACTTTGTTTTTGGCAATTACAGACTTTGTTATCACATATGGAAATATTTACCAAGTATAGATTAGCATACTATTTTTTATACTAGATTGAAACTACAATGCTAATTAATGATATTTATTTACTTATTTTAAATATCAGTTTATTGGTGATGATTTTTAGCTTAATTCATTACTTATTTTGATAATATTTTTTTACTTAATATCAATTTATCAGTAATTTATTTTCAATATTAGAAAAGAAGAGCAAAAAATAATTTAACAATGAGAATACAAATTTTGCACAACATAAACCAAAATTTCAATTCGTCAATACTATTACATAACTTTAAGGTATGTTTAATACCTTTGAAACACTACTAGTTACAACAAAGGCCTTTTACATATAATTTCTACTTTATTGTCCTAATAATAATTAGACATATCATAAGTAGTTAATTCATCACTACTACTAACAGTACAATTATTAAATAGTAAACAAACAACAAATCTATCTCTAATATCTTCTACTATTATTTCTTTCTCTTACCAACAACTAAGCTCAAATAAAATGCCTCCTACTAAAAAGACAAACTTCTGTAATCAAATCATTTGTTCCTATCATGATTTTGAAAACTAGATTGGACTAAAAAAATTGAGAATCAATTGTCTGTCCATTCCAAAATCACATTCAAAACCGAATGACTATTAGATCAAAAAATGATGGAACCAACAATTATTTGGATGAAACATAACCCAAGTTTACCAAAACAATGTTGTTTATTAGGAAGCCCTAAGTTTTCTCTCTTCTACCGATGAAGCTCAAATCATCGTCATTTTTCTCTTTGAAATTCAACTTCATCACAATTATTTTTCTCTTGTTTGAAACAAAATTTCTTTCAAGCATAGTTTACAAGTATGCTTTTGCTTTAATCCCATAAACTTTTTTTCAACTTAGACAATAAGGGAGAGGGATAAAGATTATATCTTTTTCTTGTGATGGTATTGAAAAATTTGATTCTTTATATTGAATTGTGTTGTGTTGTTTTGATTTGTTTTTTTATTGTTTTTATTTCTAGTTAGTACTTCTTATAGTTGTTAGCTGAGTGTTATTAATTAGTTATTGCTAATTCACTTTGGTTTGCTTTCTGACTATGGGATTTGGTATATAATCTTGGTTTAATCATGGGTAGTATAATTAGGATCATAACATTGTATTAAGATAGTTTTTTGAACACTCCATTGGATTTTGTTCAAATTGTACATAACAATCTTTCTAATTTTTAAGTGTATTTATAGCTAAGAATAGCCTCATTTTCTATCTCTCCACCTGCTTGCTTTTGGTCAATTAACCAAATACAATTTCAACAACTTTGGCAAACATGTAATTTTATTGTTGGTTATTTCTATCTTCTTACCAAAAATTTACTCATAATGCATGAGTTGGAAACTAAAAAATTTTAGTTTCATGTATATGCTATTGTCTTGCCTCACTCCATTTATGACAATGTGGAAGTTTAGCAACTATCGCTACTTCTTACTCTTTTCTCAATAATCTTTTTTTTAAGAATTTCATTATTTATCTTTTTTTTTCTAAGAATTGATTATTTACACATCATCTCTTTGAAATAGTTAAAATGTCTCTGCTTACTTTGAAATTGTAGCCTTTGAAAATGGAGAAAATAATTATTAGGGATGAATATTGTTTAGGTTCACATAAAATTATGTACCTCGCAATATTCTAAGTCTCTATTAATTGGATATTGTTTTTATTTTTGTTGCAAAAGTGTTGGCCTTTTTGGATACTTATGATCAATCATTAAATTGATCTTTGTCGTCTCTTGTACTGTTATTAATATTAATTTTGATTTTTAAATTTTTATATAAATTATGTTTTATGAATTAGGATAGTTGATTTTAAAAATTAATATTTGATGATGGTTAATAGTTTTTTTTATAATTTCCATTATTTTTCTTGAATTTTTTAGATTTTTATCATTTTTTATTATTTTCTACTATTTTTTCACTTAAGATATAAAATTTGAAATATACATCTTATAGTGTATGTGAATCAAACTAATTGGACTGATCGAATTAGGTAAATTGAGAACCGGTTCGACCATCGATCTGATTTTAAGAACATTGGCTCTTACCCATCTGTAAGCTTTATTAACCTCTCTTAAGTGACATACTTAATTTTTCAATTTATTATTTACTTCAATGGCATGATAACTCATTTTACTCTCATAATAATAGAAGTAAATACAACCTGTATTATACAACCACAATTTACATAATATGTAGTCAATATTAATAAACATTACTGGATCCTATACATGACTAAATTCAAGTCACTTATCCTCTAGTTTTCATAGGAATAAAAATTTTTTCCTAGGTTCTACAAGCTCTAAGAGACCATTATACAACTTTTATTTGACATTCACAAGTTTAAGTTGGTCCTTCATAATCATATTTTGATCGATTAACCATGTGGTGATGAGGCAACCTTGATATTAATGCATAATACGAGTTTGATTGAATCTTTACTCAGTTGACACCTTTTGTACTCTAAGGATTATGGATTACAACTTATTTGAGTTTTGAGATATTATAATTATAATTTAATTTTTTAAAATTTGTTTTATCCATTTTGATCTTGTGTGTCACACACTTTGATTGAGTTTAAGGGTTTATTAAATTATTTTATCTAACAATTTGAACTTAGTAAGTTATATATTTAATTTTGAACTCAATTGAACCCACTCAAAAGTTGAAGGCCAAATTAGACCTTGTTCTTTTTTGAAATGCATCTTTATGGCTTGATTACCCTTTGTTTTCTTTTCCTTTTTATGGCTTGGTTATCTTCTATTTTCTTTTCATTTTTTGAAATTAGTTTTTATTTTTTTGTGATACACCACTATCATTCTATTTTGATTAGTTGAACACAAGATTTATTAAGTGTTGAAATGATTTTTTTACTTTAGCTAAAAAATTTTGATATTTTCTTGAAAAATTGAGTTCGAATTGTTTTATTTGGCATGAGTTTTTGATGAGAAGGAAAAAATCTTGTTATTTTCTTGTAAAGATTAGTTTTTAAGATTTTTAGAATTTTTTTTTGTTAATGGTTAAACTTTATGAGTTTAGTTAATAATTTTAAGATGGAGAAATAAGTGAGAGAGGAGCGGTGATGATAAAAAAATGATATAAGATTAAAAATATTATAGACATTTGATATGAATTTCAATCAAACAAAGCATGTTTTAATATACTTTATTAAATTAAATGTATAAGATATTAAAAATTAACACATTATTTAAAAAGAGGGAAAGATTGGGAAAGAAAACTGGAAAAAATAATAAGGAATGAAAAATTAAATTTTCACCTATTTCATAACATTATGGAAAAGATAATGAATGGATTATGAATATTAAATATTTTTTTGGGACCTATTAAATTCATTCTCTCATTTTTTAAAAGAAAAAGAAAAAGAAAAAACAAAAGAAAAAGAAAAAACATACTTTAAAAACAATTTTCAATTAAAATTATAAATATGTACATATAGATTCTTACTTTTTTTATATTGTCAATTCTTTCTTTGTCCTTTATTGTTTTTTTTTTTTGAATGGACACGTTTTTTGTTTTTTTGTTTAACTTTTTAGTTAACATTTGTTATCAAATATTAGAAAATATATTAAGTAAATAAAAAATTATAATATGAAGTCTATATAGACCTATAAGTTTAACTATTTTTGTATATCTTATGAAATATTTAGATATATACTCAGATCAAGATTGATCAATATTAAAAAAATTGCATATATCAATAACTATTCAAATTTAATAACTAAAAAGAAGTATTTTTTATAACGAAATATATTGTTCGACTAGCAAATGCCGTAGTATGAAGTATAAATAATAATTTTAGATTAAAAAAATTTCTTTTCCTTTATTATACATCATTTTTTAAATAAGGGAATGAGACCCTTTGTTTTTAAAATCTTTTTGCCTGTTTTTATCTTTTTTTTTTCCTCCCAATTTCATATATGTCTAAATAAAATAGAGAAAAATTTTACACTTTTATTTATTTTTTCTTACATTTCTTTATTCACTTTTTTCTCCATCTACTTTTTTTTCTCAAACAAAATGTGGAAGATGAGATAGATAACTATATCAAATTAAGGGTTTATGATATAAAAACATCATATAATAGGGAGAAACTTATTTATATTGGTTTATATACTTATTTAAAATAAAAAATAAATATTAAATGAGAATATGGATATCTTTTCACTGAAAAAAATAACAATAATTTTTTAAAGCAATTATGTAATGATATCTATGTACATATATATATATATATATATAATTTTTTTTTCTATATATATATATATATAAATTCGATTTTGGCGGGTAAGGTATATTATTATTAAATTTAATAAAGAAAAAAAAAATTACGCAACCCGACAACCTGTCATTATCCAGAAAACATCGTTTTGATCGGTTCTTGTTGGTTTTGTATTTCCATTATCCGTTTTCCCATTCTCATCAGAGTAAACGAAGATGCTTCCACCGCAAGGACGACGACAAACTCCGCTTCTGTGCCTATCTTTGCATGTAATACTTCATCTCCAGTTGTTACTGCCGGTGGTATCTGTCAACTTCTTTAAGCCGTTCAACGTCACTTATGATCATCGGGCCCTCATTATCGATGGCCACCGCCGCATGCTCACATCCGGTGGAATTCACTATCCTCGCGCTACTCCTGAGGTAGCTGAACTCAATTCCTTTCTTTTCGTGCTTCTTAATAGCTTTAATATTCCATTCTCGTTTTTCAGTTCCTAGTCACCGACGATGCTTGGTAAGAGATAGAATTTTGTTGGTAATTATTCTTTAATCTTATTTTCTTTTTGGCAATAATTTTCAATTTCTTTTTTCCTGTTTATTAAGTTATTTTTCTTTATGGCGATATGCGGATTCTAACCGACTTAAAAATTTTGAACTGAAGATAGGTAATTACAGCGCAGTAATCGTAAATGCAAATGACTTGGCAATGTTCAAGAATCTGAGGACTTTGCTTAAAATGAGAAATTGTTATTGTTTGGGGTTGTTGGAATTTATATTGATTAGGAGAAATGCAATAATCCTCTATAATTAGAGCTTCCTAGGTCAAGGTAGATATTGGTTTAGTTATCCCTGATTTATGTGTTTGGTTAATTTCTAGTTTGCGCTTATTGTATATCTTTTGACTCCAGTCTTGCTTATCGTAGGAATTGTGTTCAAAATGAGTACTCCCTCCTTCCCATTTTGATAGTCCATTTTTCATTTTTCGGCTGTCTCAAATTATAATCCACTTTCCTTTTTTGGTGGTTAGTTTAAGTGTTAATTATCTATAATATATTTGTCTAATTACTGCATAAATATTATCACATGTAATAAATATTCTACTTTTTTGACTTTGAAATTAGTACATTATTTAATAAATCTATTTTGAATTCCAATGTGAAGAGAGCATTTTTATCCAACTTTGGTTGGATATTATCAAAGCATGCAATACATGCTGATTTTGAATTTAAAAAGAAGTTTTATTGGATATATGTGTATAATTTTTTTTTGATTATTGTGAATTAGCATTAATAAAGTTCTTAGTGAATATAATTTACTAAAAGAAATTAATAAGGCTAGGTTAGGAAAAAAGTGTAAAAAGTTATGACTATCAACTAAAAATAACTCATTTTCGTAATTTGTGTGTAAATCCAAAGTGGACTATCAAAATGGTACAGACAGAGGAAGTATTTGTTTTTTTATTCATGTCTGGATTTTAGATGACAAGATTGTCATGTTTTATATCTTTATTTTAATGTCCAGATGTGGCCTGATCTGATTGCGAAGGGCAAGGAAGGTGGATTAGATGTGATCCAAACTTATGTGTTTTGGAATGTGCATGAGCCAGTTAGAGGACAGGTGCAATTAATTTTAGCCGAGTTAGTTAGTGATAGTAGCTTTTCAAGGCTTGTCTAATTCACCACTTATGATTACTTGTTATTTTATTTAACGAAATATTTATCATGTCTTGATTTGCTTTCAGTATGTCTTTGAAGGAAGATATGATCTTGTCAAGTTTGTGAAGCTAGTGGGAGCAAGTGGACTTTATCTTCATCTTCGCATAGGTCCTTATGTCTGCGCTGAGTGGAATTTTGGGTCTCACCTTCTTTTTCCTTTTAAATTTCTTTTTAGATTCTGTCACAGAGTAATGCCAGAACATTTTATCTCGGTACTATAGTGGATCAATTACTTTTTCTGGTTTCTTTTGATGGTCTGCGTATATGATGTTGAATGCTAACTAATATTGCAGTTGAAAATCATAATTGTGTTTAATTTCCTTAAAATTTATTTCATTACTAAATGATGCATTATAGTGTTGTTGAGAACAAAGTAGCAAAATACTTATTTCATCATTCTTCCACATCAAATCATTGAGTTCTATTCTGTTATGTGGATGTTAGATTCTACAAATACACATTATAGATTAGTTATTGTAAAAAATGAAAGAAAAAAATCAAGTTAGTATCAAATGAACTCTTAAGAGATGGCTTGCACAACTTGCACTAGAAAAGCCTTGTTCAAGCAGCTACTGCATGCTCAAATTTAGCAGACAAGAAAAGTTACGGAAAATAATACTGATACAAATCAGAGGGAGTTAAGAATCTGTTGAAACTTGTCGAAGTTCCTCATTTAACTCCATGGATTAATTGATGTGCTTCCAGAACTAATCTTGTAAAGTAGGTAGTATAAACTTGAAGCTTAATAGCCTGCTCATGTAAATGTTTCTATTAATGAATTTATAGCTGCTGTTAAAAGTTTAAAGGTGAAAGCTATTATATAGATTGCAGAGAGCTAGTCTAGGAAAATTGTTTTCTAAACTTGTTTTGAATAAGCTTGAACTATTTTAGTGTCAAGTGAAGTATTTAAAGTGGATATGTAACTGCAGACAGCTATTTAGTAAGGGTGTGGCTCTTTATAATTTGAGCATAAGAGACAGATGCATACGATAGACTGAATTAAGGTGTTGAAACTTGTTTTTGTTGTATTTCCTTGGCATTGGGAGGGACAACTTGAAACGTCATTTGACTTAGATATAAACAAGGTTGTCAAACTCGCTTTTCCAATAGAGAATTGGTAGAGGACACATAAACTTGTATCGTAAAATCGTAATATTTCACAACATAGTAAAATACCCTTTAAAATCTAATTGTACATGTATAAAAATATAAACAAGTTCATAGACAAATTAAATCCTATATGTATAAAAATATAAATAAGATATTTTACAAATTTAATTCACATAAAACTATATTAAAAAGATCATAAAAGAATCTATTCAAAAAAGAGACTCAAGTTTATATCTCACATTAGAACATTATAATACATAAAAGAAATTAGTTTAAGTCCATTACACATTTAAGTTAACAATGTAAAATATACAAATAAATACTACACAAAATGTGTTAAATAATGACTCATAATCGAAGATAGTATGCTCAGAGTTCTTGCAAAGGAGAGGAACATGGGGGTATAAAGTCATAAGGTCATAAACTCGATTTCATTGAGTTTAGTGAGGTCAAATGCAATTTTACGATTTTACATGAGAACTGATTTTATACATGCGTTCACTCGTTTGAGAGATTTTGACTTGTAAAATCGTACAAGTCAAAATGCGATTTTAACAATCACAGATATAAATGGTTGGTGGTTAGTTAACTAGTTATAGGATTTCATAGTTCAAAAAATAAAAAAAGGGAGAGAGAATCTCTTCTTATTTAAGCAAGAACATTGAAAAGAAATAAATTGGTATTTTATATAATTTTGCTAGTCGGAACTTAGAGATTGTGAATCCTTTGTTGTACCTATAAAAGAATTTGAGTAGGGTATTGGACAATTAAAGCCTTTTGCTAATATGGTCAGTAATAGTTTATTTCCCTGAGATCTTTTCTTTCAGAATTTTTTTCTTATGCTCACTGACTAACTAATGTTGTAGGGGCTTCCCAGTATGGTTGCGTGACATCCCTGGCATAGTATTTCGTACAAACAATGCTCCCTTTAAGGTATAATGGATCCGTAATGCATCTGTATATGCTTCTGTATAATTTTCTTGTTGTAGAATGTGTTTTAGTAGTGTTGTGACTGTTTGGACCAAGACATATTTGGGATATTGCATATTCAGCAATGTCATGAATTATGTTACTCACTACTCTTTAATAATTAATCATATCACCTTACTATAGTGTAGAAGTGCAAAATCTTTTAAATTCATTCATGAATTGATGCTGGGAAAATCTTTCATTTTATCCCTGATTTTCTCCCCCGTTTATGTCTTGACCATATATCTACTAGCTTGGAAGATGACTGTCTCACCCTAGATTCTTGCAACAAGTAATTTAATTCCCCACTCTCTATTATTCTGATTTGTTGGGCACCCAGCTTCCTTGTCAAACAGTAAATTCTATCAATTTTTCTTACTTCTCTTTTTGGTCTCCTATAAATCTTTGGTTTTTTTTTTTTGTCCTATTTGTTGGTCTATTTGTATTTCAATTTTTTGGTGCAAAACTGCAGCATATATAGATGTCAGATCTATCATTTTTTCCTGATGCTGATGGTGAATTTATTAAACTTAATTTAAAACAATGTAGTAAATTTGTTGAAACGAGTTTGCTCTCTAGGTTGTTAAAGTTGCCATTTTTAGATTGAGCTTGACTTTTTGACGATTATTAATGTTTACAGGAGGAGATGCAGCGGTTTGTTAAAAAGATTGTGGATCTAATGAGAGAGGAAATGCTATTCTCTTGGCAAGGTGGTCCAATTATCATGTTGCAGGTTGTAAGAGAATTTTGATTATCAATTTGTGGATAACATATATTGCTATTTTAGATGAGAAAAATGTTTTTAGATAAGATCGGTGGCTTGGTTTTGGTTAGAATACACGGGGAGGTAGACATTCATTCCAATTGATTATCACATTTCTTGCATCTTTTGTTCTCATATGAAGGGAATTGAACAATATTTATCTAGTGGCATTCTCTCTCTAATGTTGCAGGACGACGCATGAAGTCTTGATCCATTATTTTCCACCTTTAAAAATGTCTGGACTTTTGACTATGACTTTTATACAAATTTTAAATGCATGCTATATTTGGTGATTTTTGAAAGTAATACGGCTTAAGATCTCACCCACATATATCTAAAAACCAGAGCGAAATTTTTTCTTTATTGTTCAACATAATATATCTATTAAGAGGTTTTGGACAGATTGAAAATGAATATGGAAACATTGAGCAGTCATTTGGGCCAGGGGGAAAGGAATATGTTAAGTGGGCTGCGAGGATGGCTCTAGGGCTTGGTGCAGGGGTTCCATGGGTAATGTGCAGACAAACTGATGCTCCTGAAAACATTGTAAGGTCTTCATCTTCAGTGTACATATTCTTTTTAAGTTTCTTGTATTATTATTGGTTTTGCTTGTAAAATTCGACCCACATTGTATATAAAATATCAAAAATGATTGTTAGATATTCTTCAAACATTTATTGGTTTGTCTAGTAAAAAATTTAGTGTTACATACAACATAATGAGTTTTAAATTGTTAATGTCATTTGTTTTATAGTTTGGTTATCCTTTTGCAGATAGATGCATGCAATGCATACTATTGCGATGGCTATAAGCCAAATTCCCATAAGAAACCAATACTTTGGGCAGAGGACTGGGATGGATGGTATGACATGCCTTATTTTCTATTTCTAATTAGCAAATTGTAAAGAACTTCCCCCCCTTTTTTAGGTCTCCATTATTCAAGTGCATTTATACTAAATGATGTAGATATATCTTGAGAATTTAGACAGCTTGAGGTTTTTAAAAATGATTATGGAAAAATTTGTTGGAGAAATAGAATTGAACCTAAGAGAGATTGGTGCAGAGATATTAAGAATGTTTTCCTATTGGAGTTCAAAGTTAACATTTTCTGGTTCTAGAATTGAATGCAAAGTTTATCTTTCATAGGGAAATGCACTTTGTGATCTGTAAATAAATGCATCATAGGTAAATGCACCTCTGTAATCTATAAATGAATGCTTTGTTAAAGTATTTAGCTAGATTCTGTAGTAGATTTTCTTTAGCATGTTAGAACTTTGGCAGGAGTATTTGGCCTGTGGATAGAGATTTTTTTGATATTAATTGTAAACAAGTAAGAACATTTATAATTAATTTGAAAATTAAATTAGACTATTTATTAATTAACTGATTTCTTAACTTTCTAAGTATATTTATAAAAAAATATATGCTCTAAAGATAAGTGGCACAATTGAAAAAAATGTGATTATTAATTGTAAGGCCATCATGATTGTTAAGTCGATTAAAAATGCATAACTTTTTGTATGGTGTAACAACTGTTACGTAGCAATAAGAGTTGTTAAGTCATTACTTTAATGGGTGGCATCAGAGGAGCATCTCACTTTCCTTTCATTCCTCTTTACCTTCATATCTATGGTTGAAAAAATAGGGCTTCATACTGAATGGACTTTCCTGGACTTTGTATACCATCTATTAGGGCTTTGCTTTTGGGCTCCCAGTGAGACTACCGTACTAAATCTGCTTAGCTCCTATTAAAGCTAGACGAAATTAAAATCTACAACTCCAACATCCTTCTTCTTTTTACTTATAAAAATTAATTCTTGGGGCTGCAATGTCTATAGATGTTACATATTTAAGTTGATTGTTAATTTTGGACACAAACTACAAATATTATGTCTTCGTGTATGGTGTTTTGTGCTTATTAGTTAGTTGCAATTTTTAGTTTTAGTGAATTATGTTAATCTTTCTTTATTTTGCAATATTTAGCATTTTTTTGGGTAAAAATCACATGGTGTTTTGCTGTTACTATCACATTACGGCTGCGACAACTCTGTTATTGTTATATGTGACTTTGACCATGATTTAAATTGTCATCCCTATTAAAACATAAGGAAACTTGGACATATGATAAACAATCACCAAATTAAATAATTCAAAATTTGGAGCATCATGTTGGATTTCAAATCTTTGCTATTGAAAACTACGATATTTCTGTTTATAGCTAGAACCTTGAAAAGGAGTTGAGTGATGAATTGATTTTATTACATTGAGAATTATATTCAAATATCAAAGCCTGACAACTCTCGCAAAATGTCCAATCTTATAAACTGTAGTTTTATGCAATATGTACAAGACTTCAATATGTCAATGTTGAGCAGGCCTAAAATTATAAATTTGGAGGGGCCATAATTTGAATGCAATATCCACAGAAAGGGACTTAAGAAAATTGTTGTCAGTACATGTGTAAACATATCGAATCAACACTTGTTGAAAGCTGGGGGGAGGAATGATTTTTGGAAATAAACAGGAAAGCAAAGCTACTTCACAAACAATTAAATAAACATTACTATTTCTGTGGATTTAATCCTTATACTCTTGTATACATATTGAATACTTATATACATGTAAGCGTAAGACTTAAACTGTTTATATGATGCACACAAACATGGATATATGCATAAAATAGATAGGTTTTGGGCTTCTCAACTTTCCCCTCATTTAAGTCCCTGACTGCTAATGGATACATAGTAAGTGATATGGCAAAAATACTTAGGATAAGGGTTTTGGTATTCTCTCGACTGCTGTGGGTGAGGAGGCAGTCTAACCTCACAAGGCAGCATTCTCTTACCATGGCATGTTGATAACAACTTACAATAAAATGCTTTCTTACAATAAAATGCTTTCTTCTCAGTTGAGCATGTTTTTATTGAATCATTTCTAAACTTTTCCTTGTTCCCTATTTTAACTACATTTGTTTAAGGTTATGAACATAATTCATCATTTAAAATTGGTTTTTTGAAGGTATACCACTTGGGGTGGAAGATTGCCCCATAGACCTGTTGAAGACCTTGCCTTTGCAGTTGCGCGGTTTTTTGAACGTGGAGGGAGCTTTCAGAATTATTATATGGTAAAATAGATAAATGAAATGAATGCTGATATTTTTCAAGTCACACATGACGAAGTAAAATGTTGAGAGACCAAACTATGTTGGTTGGTTTGTTGGTGGAGTGAGTCTGATGATGTAGTGTTCCTGATTGTTTTCATTGTAAATAGTGAGACACTAGGGATGAAATGAAATCCCTTTGTGGGGTTAGGTATGAGAAAATATTTGAATTGCAGTTTTTTGGTTGTCTTGAGTTGCACTTGCAGTATTTCCATTCATTTCCTTTGCTAGAAATGTAATTTTTCTTTTTGGGTAAAGTAAATTTGAAGTTACTTTTTTCAATAAGGTGCAGATAACCATTACATATTTCCATCGACTTTGGTCAAAGAAGCCACAATGAACTAGTTGATAGGGAGTGTCTCTGTGTTGCCATAGCATCACATTGAAGGCATCTATAAAGCCTCTTTATGATCGACTTCTTATAATGATTGTAAAATTAAAAAGCAAAACTATATGAATATCATTTGGGTTATCTCAAACTCCATTAGTATTGCCCATTGGTATACACTATACCTCGATTATGACAAGCACGCTGTATGGTTGCAGTATTTTGGAGGAACAAACTTTGGTCGGTCTGCTGGAGGCCCATTCTATATAACTAGCTATGACTATGATGCTCCAATTGATGAATATGGTAGGTGAAAGTGGACTCAGAAAGCAAAATTTTCATTGTAAACAAATTTTGGCTTGGGCATAAGTTACTTACATATGTTTGCCAAATATGACAATTGCTGAAGCTCTAATTATAGAATACTTCTTTTCCATATCTCTCCTTCTCTCTTTCCACCTAGGTTTGTTGAGTGACCCCAAATGGGGGCATTTGAAAGATCTGCATGCTGCTATAAAGCTCTGTGAGCCAGCTTTAGTTGCTGCAGATTCACCTCGGTACATAAAATTGGGATCCAAGCAAGAGGTTTGTGCTGTTTTTTTTCGTAATTTTTCAATATAATTATTTTTGAGGTTCATGTTTTCCTGAACACGATGTATTAAAAACAAAGTTGATTTCTTTACTGCCTGGACTACCTCATTTTGTACTCTGATGTCTCCTTGATCACATTATGTTGAGGCTATTGTTTCCATTTTGAACTGATTCAAAAAGTTTGAACAGTAAGCAAACCTTGGTCAGCCTAGTACACCTTAACTGTTATATAAAAGTGTTACTCTTCTTAAATATTATTCCATTTCTCTATTGTCATCTCATAGTAAACCTTGTTCAAACACTTCCTCTTCGTGCATCAGAGAATTTGGAGTGAGTTGTGAATTCTCATAATTTAAACTCAATGAGGTTTGATGTGTTTTTTTTTATTCTTTTTACTACTATAGCTTTGGGTTGGCAAGTTCAGTTCATTTGAAGGGTTTAGCTGAATTCAAGAAAAATAATTAATTTATTTTGTAAATTGCATTTACCTTTGTTTCACTAAGATCGAACATGGGATTCTACTTTATGTTAGAAGTTATTTGGGCTACTATCTTTGACCTTTTTATGGTTCTCATCTGAATCACCAAAAGTTTTGAAGATAAGTCCGAGAAAGCATCATTGCCAGGATCATCACCTTGGCCTTTAATGGATGTACTCCTTGTGAGACTGTCGTATTTAAGTGAGAATTGAAGTCCACAAGAGGCTTTCCTCATTTCTAGCATATCCCTGCTACTATATGCCCCAATACTGTATATATTAGCAAAATTAAATTCTTAAAAACCTTGAGCTTCAAGGTTCAACCTAAACTGTAGGGAGTTTATTTGATTTACTAATAAAACTTGTATGCTTACTTGAATCTCTCATGGAAATAAATCATTTTACTGTGTTTACAGTACCCGTAATATTATACTATTAAGATATTACCATGGTTATCATATCAGTGGGAAATGAGGTAATGAATTGACATTTAGTTATGTTTGTTGGAATAATGAAACTCAATAAAATGGTTTCTGAAGAGCTAAATGCATGTGTTCTACAGAACATAATGTTCTTTTATCAGACATCTTATACCACTTCACAAATTTGCACCAACTAGTTGAAGCTTGAAGTTCTACATAAATATTATGGCTATCTAAAGATTACCAAAATCACTTATTGATTTGGGTGGATAAACCTTGGTCATTTATTCCGTTTTTACAGGTGATTTGTTGTCAATTTCTCTGTCTTGTTCATTCCCCTGATGCTTCTTTTATCTGTGTCTAAATTTTTGAAGCTTTCTTTCATACACAATTTTCAGGCACATGTTTATAGTTCAAATGTTCAAACTGAAGGCTTGAACTTAACTCAGCATGGAAGTCAAAGCAGGTGCTCTGCATTTCTTGCAAATATTGATGAATATAGGGCAGCTACAGTGAGATTCTTGGGTCAATTGTACACTTTACCAGCGTGGTCAGTCAGTATACTACCAGACTGCAGGAATGTTGTGTTCAACACTGCCAAGGTTTGGTTCTGATATTTATGGCTCTAGATGCATTTTTGGAAATCAGATATTTCTCTGGATGTGATCTATATTAGGGATTCTTGATGACAAAAATTTGCTGAACCCCTTACATGCTAACTGGACCAACATATCTCGGTTTAGTTATTTGGTTATTGAAAACATTATTAATTATATACACAAATTAATTGTTTTAATTTATATTATTGTTAATAAAATATACAATTTATTACCCCAAGTGTTTAAGAAATGTGCTACTAAGAATATAGTCACAAGTCATGTAAACCTGTTCATGTGCAACTGTCTTTCCTACTTAAGAGACTTTTGGGAAAGTAACTCTCTCTCTCTCTCTCTCTCTCTCTATGTGTCTATCTCAACTGTGGATTATTTTAACTATAAAAGATGATCCAATTCTACATATTGTTCTACATATTGAAGTGAAGATTATTCTATGAACAAGCTATAACTTCTTAGTTTCCAGTATATGAAGCTGTTTTTCCTTTTCTTCCTGGAGTTTAAATGTGGATGCCTTATTCTCATTGTTCTTCAAATTTGTCTCCACCAAAGCAGGTTGCAGCACAAACTTCCATCAAATCTGTTGAGCTTGCTTTACCTTATATTTCAGAAACTTCTGAACCCAAGCAATTTGTGGCTCAGAATGAAGGTTCCTTCTTGTCATCTTGGGTGACTGTCAAAGAGCCAGTAAGTGTTTGGAGTGAGGACAATTTTACAATTGAAGGCATATTGGAGCATTTGAATGTGACAAAGGATCATTCTGACTATTTGTGGTACTTCAACAGGTAAACTGTTGTCTGGTTTTGGATATGGCTGCAAATAACAACAGCATTCAATTCTGAAAGAAAAGTAAAAGGTGTCTAGCCCCAAATTACACATAGCACAGTTACTGTTAACTGACTGTTAGCTAGGCTTGTATATTAACCAGTTCGGATTTCGTATTTTCTCTTCCTACTTTGATTTGGCCATATTTCTTTCTCTGCTTGAGGAAAATTTGACAAAATCCTCTGAGGTATATCCAAGTGCTTATGCCATCCTGCAGTTTGTGATGTGTCATTATTATCTCTATGTTTTCTGACAAAATGGGTAAATTTTCCATGTACCAGAGACACGTATATTGGAATTTGGAACTCTGCATATAAAATCCCACTTTAGTTGTTGAAATCGAGCTTCACTAAAAAAGCAGTTAGCCCTATTTCTCTATTATTTGAAGCTTACTTTTGGACTAATGTCTTTAAACTGGGTTAATATGAAGTTATTTACAGTTCTTTACTACTGCATGCATACATCACATATGTGAGCATCCTTTAAACTCAATGAAACTGGCATAGGTAATGATACGTTGAAAGCCTCTGGCTGACAATGCAAACCTGGGCCATACCATGAAGATTGTTCAGTTCTCCCTTCACTTTCTCATTATTCTGCTAAATTTCATGACATAGAGTGGCATCTAGGAATAACATATGCTCTTTACTCATGATGGTCTTCAATCAAAGCCATGTTTTTGGTGCTAAGGAATCCGATACTTTGGTTGTAACTTTAACTTCAGTTCGACATGCAAATACGGTTTTTGTAGCTTATGTTCTGTATCTCATATGTTGGATTGGCAACTTCAAATTGTCATCACAAATTTAAGATTTTGTCCCTTTCTTTTTGCTTGAATGGGCGTAGTTTTGAAAAGGTAATTTATTGCTTTTAATTCAATGGATGTGTTCGTGCAGCTTCTGGACCAGTAGAAGCCTTCCATGATGGCATGCTACTTAAACATGCTAAATTATGATCCAAAAATCTCATGCTTTTCAATGTTAAAATCAGTCATAATGCTGACTTTGGAGGTTGATATTGTATGCTACTGTGTTCATTTCTGGCATATGGGTGGAAACCATTTTAAAACTATACAATGAACTTGTTTATAGGTATACATTTCTTTACATATACTGGGCTAATGCTGTAAATGCACTACTTCCCAACTTTTGCATCTATCTATCTTAGCTATGATTATTGTGAAGATGCTTGGGGTTTATTTTATTTATGATCTTTGTGTTGAATCAAATCACTCAACTCTTAGTCGCAAAAAATTGGACAATCACTATGTTCACACTGTTAGTTGCAACATATATTAATGCCTCTTTCGTCTTTGAAATGCAGAATACATGTTTCTGATGATGACATTGCATTTTGGGAGGAAAATAAAGTTGGTCCTGCAGTTACAATAGATAGCATGCGCGACGTGTTACGCATATTCATCAATGGCCAGCTTACAGGTAATATCTCAAATTCTTCTTCTTCTTTTAATTTTTATTTTACTTTTTTGCTGTGTGGGCGATGGGGTGTGATTTGGGTTAATAATGGTTGCTAAGAGTCTGCTAGGAACGTGAAATTGTTTTCTTATGTGCATATTTCCAATATTAATTGTAACAAAAGCTATTCTAATTATATAGACCACAATTTTTGCTACCTAGTTCTTAGGAAAGCACTCTTAGCCTTGGGAATACATTGTAGATAGATATATGGCCAGTGAACTGTCTACCATAACAATGTTCCAAGTTGATACATTTTTAAAATGGTGACCACTTAATTTGGTTATTAAAAGGACACTTAGCAACAAAAGAAAGGATGAAAAGATTAGCAAAGTCACTTGGCATTATTTCAAGAGATAGTGTCAATAGATATGTCAATCTGCATATATTTGATTATTTTATTTCATTATGATTTAATTACTCATTATTATTATGATTATAATATACGTCAATCTGCATATATTTAATTGTTTGCAATTTACTTGCTTGAATTGATATTATTATTTGAACCCCAATTCAATATTTATTTGTTTATGCTAGGAACGATGCAACAAGTATTTTAAACTATTGATGATCCAAATTATATGATGCATGGATTTAATTTCAAAATCAGTGGCGAGATTTTGGAATTAATTTCATATTACTCGGATGACTTCGAGAAATTTGGCTTAATGGGTTTAAAGTGGAGTTCGTTAAAAAGAGCTACTGGGCTTAAATGTCAATCATGTAATATCTATGGTACATCTATTCTTCTTACTCATTTTTCAAGATTCTAAATGAAGTGAATTAGAAAATAAAAAAGAGAAAATAAGAAATTAGATAATGAGAGTCATATGGGAGAAAATGAGTTCAAGATCTTGAATAAAGTGAATTGAAAGACTATTTATAGTGATAGAAGATTATAAAAGTAATTAAATGAGGTAAGGTATAAATATGATATGGTGAAAAACAAATAAGAAGAGGACATGTACCATAGATAGTACATGATTGACATTTAAGTCCATTTAAAAAGCTTAAAGAGAGTAATAAGTCTCACTCTGAGCACACCAAGCCAAATTTCTCTAAATTATCACTATAATATGAAATTAATTCCAAAATCCTGCTACTAGTTTTGGAATTAAATCCATGCATCATATTATTTGGATTATTAGTAGTTCAAAATGCTTGTTGAATTGTTCTCCATAAACAAAATAAATATTGAATTGGAGTCCAAATAATAATATCAATTCAAGCAAGGAAATTGCAAGCAATAAAATATATGTAGATTGACATATAGAATAATAATAATAATAATTTGAGTAATTAAAGTATCAATGAAATAAAATAATCAAATATATGCAGATTGACATATCTACGCTATTCAGTGTTTTTCTTATTAGAAACTGGAGAGACTGATGGATAGGGGATTTTCCTCTACTGTCATGTTATATAGTAACTGGATAAATAAATAAAGAGAAAAAATATCATATACAGGATGGCAACTGACTTTGGTGGAAGTTATTCTGCAGCTTTTGTAATTGTAATTGATATAGTTGGTCATGAATGGTGAAGTCCACCGTCAAGGAATATATGATGCCATCTTTTCTGGTGATAACAGGCAATCTAATGGAAAGAGGAAAACACTTGGTAAATGGATGCTAATTTTTGCAGTTGTATGTTAAGACTATGGTCCATATTTAGAGGGTTCATGCATTGCACCTAAAGCTAAAAGGAAAAATAAGTATTGTGCTGAGAGCTGAATATGGTATGGTTTTCAGCCTAAGGCGAATTTTCATTTTTATTATTTATTTTTTGGGGAATGGGGGTTGTATTATTAATTTTTTTTATGTATATATAGGCAGAAACTGTATTCATGTATCTTCATGTCCTTGTTTTCTTCTACTTGATTTTTTTTGGTGTCTGCACATGCTGTTTATTTTCTTTCTTTTTTCTGTTTATATTTGTGTCTGTGTTTGCTGTATTGAATTTCTGAGTCGGTCATGATGGGTTGGTGAGAGTGGATTAGAACTATTTGGTTTTTGGAGTATGCCAGTGCTGGGAGTTAACTGTTTTTGAAGAAAACACGTAAGAGTTATGTTGAAAGAAGCTCTTTTTGTTGACTAGAAGAAGAAGAGGTGGTATGCCATTTGTTTGCCCATTATCTATTTATGAATAAGTTGGAGAGATGAGATGATGGCTTTTGAGAGCAAGACATCCACACTTGACAAAATTAAAGAGGAGACTGCACACACTATTTTTATCAATAAGATTTTGTTGATTGTTTCTTTGTAGGGATAGATTTAAACTTGGATGCCCTCCACGCACATGGGCGGCACCCTGTCTGGGGCCTCTTTTAGTGATACAGCTTATTAAAGAGGAAAATAACCGCATTATCTTTTTTTTTTACATATTATTTATGTTCTTGACATAAAATAAAAATAAAAATGTAGTTGTATCATGGGAATATAATAATATCCTGCTTTTGCAGCATTTGTTACTTGTGCTAGTCCTCTTTTTCTTTTTTCCTTGAAACAAAAATAGTTTCACTTTCTAAATTCTAGGTGCCCCTAATTTTATTCCTTTTGGAATCAAGGCAGTGTGATCGGTCATTGGGTCAAGGTGGTGCAGCCAATTCAGTTTCAGAAAGGATATAATGATTTAGTATTATTGTCTCAGACAGTGGGTTTGCAGGTAAAAACATTTACTAGCTCTGTCTCAAAAAGGTTGTCTCTCACCATTTTTCACATTATTTAAGAAAATATATTTAATGTTATGCCAATTCACAATTTATAATACATTTTTGTATTTATACTTTTAATTATATTTAATAATAAAACAAATATATTTTACTAGTTTAATAATCAACGAGGTTAAATTAGGAAGATTTATTATAATTAATGAAAGTGAGCATGTATTTTAGAATATTCTAAAAAGGAATAGTAGACAATCTTTTTTGGGATAGATGGAGTGGTATTTTTGCCAAAATTTGAATACCATATGATGTTAACACTTATCTTGAAGATGCTTCCTAGCTGAGTGCCAAGTTGTCCATCATTGGCATAGGGTTATAAGGTTACTTTAGGAAAATGGTAAGGTATACTGCGTCATAGGAAACAAAGGATAGATGCTAGTCAGGAAGTGATGGGCCTCAAACTGTAGCAAAATGGGAAAGTTTGTTTGTCAGTCTCCTCCTCATACAAGCACCACTCCTATTGGAATGGCGTTGTGTTACAATAGGATATCTATGACTGTTCGCAAATGGGTTGATGCTCTTCTAGGACTCCTAGCTCATCATCCTTCCCTCTCATCCCAACCAACCCTAGAAAAAGGAACTCTACTATCTTCGTAGTTTTTCTCATCCAATCCTTTGCCTTTTCTTCATTGCCTCTACCAATATCTGTATATTAATTTCCATGTATAAACAGATCGGCTACTTTCCTTAAACCGTTAATTTGGTTTGCAAGTAAAAGCAGAAAAAAGAGGTGGAATGTATTTCTGTTTACAATTGGCAGCATGGATATTTCAGATTCAAGTTTCTGAACCCCACTAGTCCTTATTCTGCTTGATTTGATTTTTGATTCGTGGTGACGTGTGTCCTAAGAAATGATATTAGATCTTATTTGTTATAATTGGCTATAGGTCATACTAGTTTCATTATATTTTGTAGCCTCTTTAGTTGGTTGTGATATTGTCTCTGAAGGGAATGATGATTGCTGATATAATATATTGCTTAATGATGCAGAATTATGGTGCCTTTCTAGAAAGAGATGGAGCAGGGTTTAGAGGCCAAACTAAACTTACTGGATTTAAGGATGGGGATATCGACCTCTCAAACTTAGAATGGACCTACCAGGTATGTTCTTAACAGTTTAAGCTTGTTCCTCAGCTTCATTTTGGCAGGAGTGTAAAATCATGGTAATATCTTCCTCTTCTCTCTCTGTCTCTCATATTAGATACATAGTATTTGTAAAGTCTGCAATTTGTGATCTGTTGCTATTACCTGCAAAATTGTCTGTGCATTACTGTATTTCATTCTTGAACAAAATCTTGTGAGACCAAATTTATCAATTCTCTTTGTCAGCTCATGTTCAACATGTCCTATAAAGAAATCTATATCTGATGGCATCTAATTTTGGAACAAAAATCTCACTCATGTTTATGGTTTGAACCAAGAAATGCAAGCAATCTATATTTGATTGTTGGATCCTGGATTGTACCTTAGTGAAACATTGGATTATGATTGATTAAAGTGGGGGAACTGATATACTGTAGATTTGTTTAAATCTATTTTGTTGCCATTTTATAAGTTTGAGTCTAATGGCAAATTTACATATGGGAGAGGGGGGATTTCTCATCTATAAAATAGTATAGAAGAGAGAGAGCTTATACCTAATACCTAACATCTCAAAACTTTGTAAAATACATTTACAGCAAATTTAAAACTTCAGTTCTTTTGTCTTCAATTGGATTTGTAACAAAATTTATGGGCTTGTCATATGTGGTGTACTTTCTATCTAATTATGTGGTTATCACACGATAAATCTGTTGATATTTATTTCTTTTCTATGTTATGATATAATGGCTTGATCAGATTCTGCACTGAAGCAATTATGACTCTTTTCTCTCTCCTGCTGTTTGTGTGGAAAATAACTTTTTCTTTTTCTTGCAGGTGGGACTTAAGGGTGAGTTCCTAAAAATATACACTGCAGAAAGTAGTGAAAAGGCAGAATGGACCAATATGACACTTGATGATATCCCATCGACATTTACCTGGTACAAGGTAAATCTCATTTTTCATGGAGTTAAAACTGTGAAATCCCATTAAGTAGAATATTGTAGGATTTTTTTCCTGCACTGATTTTTCTATTACAATATCAATATGCCAATCACTAGTTTTTGCTTTTGTTTTTTTAAAATAATTATCTGTATATCATGAAATCTTCATCGGTTAAACTTGGTCTTAACACTTAACAAATGGTTTACAATTAACATTCCTCTCCTTCTTACTCAAACAACAGGAAATAAGGCAGCTTTACTTAGTTATTTAGCGTGGTCTATTCACCACTAGTCGATCATTTTTTTTTTTAATTGTGATGTCAAAATATCGAGGTGCAAGGTTCTCTGTTTGGAAATTCGCATAACCTAATGTATTTTGCTTTAATTTTGGAATAAACTTGTTCTTTTTCCATTCCATGCAGACATACTTTGATGCGCCAGCTGGTGCTGACCCGGTTGCTCTTGATTTGGGAAGCATGGGAAAGGGCCAGGCCTGGGTCAATGGTCATCACTTAGGAAGATACTGGACTCTGGTTGCTCCTGAAGATGGATGCCAAATGAATTGCAATTATCGAGGAGCCTACAGTTCTGGAAAGTGCACAACTAATTGTGGAAAGCCTACTCAAACCTGGTGTGCTTCCACTCTCATATGCTTTTTTGCATGTTCAGAATTGTATGCTATGCGATATTGTGATGTCATCTTTATTATTTCCTCTACATGAATGATCGGACTACTTTTTGATTCATAATGTAACAATCACTATGAAAATGGGTGGTTTAATGCCACTAGTTGCTTTGGTCAATGTCCAGGTACCACATCCCAAGGTCATGGTTACAGGCATCAAATAATTTACTTGTCATTTTTGAGGAGACAGGGGGGAATCCATTTGGGATTTCAATGAAGTTGCGTTGGGTCCCTGTGGTTTGTTCTCAAGTGTCAGAAACCCACTATCCACCTATCCAGAAGTGGTTCCATCCAGATCTTATTGACGGAAATAATTCAATTAAAGATACGACACCAGAAATGCAGTTACAGTGTCAAGATGGTTATATAATCTACTCCATAGAATTTGCTAGCTATGGAACTCCCCAAGGTAGCTGCCAGAAGTTTTCCAGAGGCAATTGTCATGCACCCAATTCATTGTCTGTGGTGTCCAAGGTAAGTATACTAGCAACACTTCAGTCATGCATATGGGCCTTTCAAACCACCCTGGCTTACAGGTGCTGAGAACTAGGTTTAATGATGATTATATCTGAAGTATGCAGAGATATCTCATGAATTGAAACAGTTATATCTAGGATGAAGTTGATATTCATGGATGATCATGAATTTTATGCATCTGATATGATGAGAACTGTATAAAGGGTCTTTAATATAGTTAGAATAGACTACATAATATGACCATTGAATGAGTGGGAAAACGTTGCTTTTGGTTTGAAATTTTCTGATGTTCATAATTATTTGCAGACTGTAAAAGTTGTTTGTGGAGTGCATTTAATGTTGTTAGTCTCTAATATATAAATATATATATATATATACATGTATGATCTTGAAGGTTTCAAGTTAGAAGTCTCTCTCATCTACTATTCTCAACTGTGTCAATGAGCTCACTACATCACATAACCCAAGTTGCTTTTATAAAGAGAGGAGAGGGAGAATTTAGTGATCGCACTACTCCTAACAGTATGTTTGATTTGAGAGAGAAATTTAGGGTGGGAAGCAATGGAAGGAATGGAATTGGAAGAAAAGTGAAGAAATGTCAAAGGGCAGAAAGAATGTTTTACATCCCATCTGCTTGGTTTATGTTGTCTTTGCTCCCAGCCGAATAAATTGTTTTTACATTGGTGGTTTTTCCTAGCATAGTCTAGCTTACATATCTTTATGCTTTTTGTAGGCATGTCAAGGAAGAAACAAATGCAATATTGCAATTTCCAATGCTGTATTTGGAGGTGACCCATGCCGTGGCATTGTCAAGACGTTAGCTGTAGAGGCAAAATGTGCCTTATCATCCAGTGTTGGTTACTCTCGGTATTGATGCCTGAAGCTGTGGTGGTAACGCATGAGGAATGGCAGATTGGCATCTCATGCTGTTATCAGCTTTTGCGGTTATTTTCTGGGAGCCGATGTTTGATATGATTTTCATGGTGGACGCTAGTCCTCCAAGTTTGGAGGGTTGTGTAAATATTGGGAATAAAATATGTATATGTAACATATTCCAACTGGAGAAATATTATATATTATACATGCCAAATTGAGCTGATGTTTCTAATGCAATTTCTAACACATACATCGTCACAATGAGTTATTTCTTGCTCTCTCTCTCTCTCACACACACACACACACAATAAGCCGTTGATTGAGATGGTTTTGAGTGGAGTGGTAGTTTTGAGATCGACATCCAATAGGTATGAAAAGAAGCTGCAAGGACAAAGCATGAATTGAAGCAATAAACCACCAATGACAGGATGGGCGCTCAGGCTCTAATGTGCATCGTGAACGGGAAACTCCGTTACTAACCTAGGTGAAAATGCAATAGAAAGTGTCATTTCAAATTTTTAATTGCGTTAGAATTTTGAATTCCTTATGCTTCAATAAAAGAAAAGCAAACCAGGTCCTAGACCTGGGGATGGTTACCATCAATGAACCAATTACAGACTTCATTTGACATAATAATTTAACTGATGTTGCATTGATTGTATATAATACATAAAGAAAATGGCACGGCTGCTTCTTTGCAATGTTTTACTAGTTTGGTTTGTAGTTGATTACTAGTTTGATTTGTCGAATTGACTGGTTTGATCTCCAGTTGGGTGTTTCTTGGTGACCGAAGGTCATGGGTCTTTTGGAAAAAAAAAAGCTGGACAAAGGTCCTCTTTGGTATGACAAACAGAGCTACCATCTACAAAAACTTTCCAACCTAAACTAGAATTTGAACATATCTAATTTTACATCACACTATAACTTCCTTACATTTGAAAAAATGAAATTCACTAGCTAATTTTTCATCCATATCTTGTTACCTTTTACTATATATTCTTCCATCTATTAGAAATCCATTATGAATAAACCCTTTATCTAAATCCCGTCAACAATTCCCTATACAAGCCCCTGGTATCCAGAATAATTTTTTAAAGAAAATAATGATCTCAATTACAGAAAACTTGACATTTCTATATTAGTGTTAAAACTGGGCTCAGTCAGCTTAGTCAAAAGTATTTTCTTCAATATAATAGTAAAAAAACTATTAAACATAAAAAAATATGAAATAGTTATTTTCTATTAACAATTTTTTCTAAATATATTAAACATAAAAAATATAAAAATAGTTTTTAGAAAAATATTTCCTGCAAAACAAATGAATCTTCATTTCTAAATTTAGACACTGATCAGAAATCAAACCAAAATCTTAAGCTCGCAGCATAATAGTAAAGCCCAAAACGAACTTAGGCAAATCCCAACAAATTTTAACATTACACGGATTCCAATTAATGAAGGCACTTCATTTGAACAATCATATTTAAGCCTTCTAACAATAATCAAATTTTCTTCCACTAACTATTCCAAGAAAGGAATCCTGGCGGTCAACCATTGGCAAGCAATGATATGGTTTTGGAGTTTTTGGTTCACATGCTAAAGAATGTATCAGCTTTGTCATTGGCTGTGTTTTCTGTGAGTTCATCAATGTCGTACAAAGTGGACTAAGAGCATTGGTATTGCTGTGCTTTCATGTTGCAGAGAATGGAGACTAATAATCAATGAAGATGAAGATGAAGATGCAAATATTGGAAAGAGAGATGGAAAGGATGAAGCTAATGATGCAGTCAAGTCAAGGTTTAACCGTGGGATCAATAATACAGCCACAAGTTTCCATTTTTGTATGGATAAGTGTGAATGAGTTCAATGTTGCCAAAAAGATCTTAGCCGAAGGTAACAGATTGTGGCTTCCATTGTTGCCTATAAGTGGTTCCTGTGAGGGGGCTAACATTATTAGAAACACAGGTTACAAGCAATGATTATAGAAAAAGAGGCAGGCAGTAAAATGCTAGGTAGTGCACCTAGTATTGCTCATTAAGGTAGTGTATGGAAAGATGCTAGACTAGATGAAGAAGTGGTATGTAACTAGAACTTATGCTCTTAACTTGTTTGCTAATCGAAGAAGCATGAAAACCATTAGCGAGTCGCAACAACATTATCATTTCCTCGTATTAGAGAAATCACGACAAAAAGAAAGAACTTACAATATCTGTATACCATATGGATAGTTGTTCAATCTATAATACATTTATAACTGCTTTATCCTGTGCATTTTCTGCTCAACCATATATGGACAGAACGTCATCTTCTGCCCCACGAAAAGCAGCAACGGCTCTGGTTGACAGAGACAGGAAAATAAGAAAATAAGCATCAATGTCAATTGCAATAAGTTAACTGAAACCTCAGTGGAAATTCAACATACCTTGGACTTTTTATTGCCGTACTGCTTCTGTTCATTGGAATGAGAAGGTTCAGTTGGTAGGACTGGCACCTTTGCTGCACCATCTTGTCTCTCTTCTCGTATTCTGTTGAAAATGTAAGTGTACCCATCGGCTGATGCAGGGTTCGTCTCGTCCCAGGCACCGAATTTTGGAACAGCGGCACCATGGTCAGGCTGCCACATCAGAGTTACATCATAGTCTTAGAAGCTGCAATGATTTATAGGAGAGAAAATTGTCCTCTACAACTTGGTAGAAAATAAGAATACGTTAATGATTGGAAAAAGTAAAGTCAGCCCATTTTTTTGCTTTGTCTAAAGTACTCAAAAGTCTCCTGCATCATGCATTTTACTTGATGTTCTGAGTCCACCATCTCATTTCAAGTGAAAAGAGCAATCATGAAAGCTAAAATCCTATAATGGAATGGAAAATAGTCTACCTACTAAGCAGCAAGTAAATTACTTCACCTTCTGTAATTGTCGGTTTCGGATATGTAATTATGTGTATTGGAAAATGCAGAAGGTGTTGACAGAAATTTAAAAAAATGATAACAAAAGAGAAATTAAATTACAGTATCATCGCCTCGAGTAGCTGATCTCAGTCGGGATCTTCCAGGAGTCATGGGAGCTAAGCCATGGGTACCTTCAGATGAACTCTTTCTTTCCCATGACAGAGAAGATACTCCATTACCTCTCCCTCCAATTTTTGGCTGGTTATGGGGGTGCAGAGGAGACTGATAAATGCCGAGATCAGAGGCTACATTCCGCTGCATCGCTCTTTTATGGGCATCGCCAGAGCTCGCACCACCATAATGTTGGAGAAGCGAGTTAGCAGTCACCATCCGACCACCAGTATCTGGGTACATTGAAGAATCTGTTGGTCTCCTTTGGCGACCATCTCCCATATGCTTATGCTTTGTCCTTAATACATTTGTGCTTTCTCTAGCACCAGCTTCTTCATGTTGCAATGAGGAATCAGTTGATCTCCTTATATCAATCTCTTCTTGGTTTAGATGATGCTTATGCTTGGACCTCATCGCTTCTCGCCCCTTTTTGGCTTCTACAGGCTCCATTTGGAAGGAAGAGGCATGAATTGGAGGTTTTGTATTGAAAGTACTAGGATTTTCCTGAGAATCACTTCGAATGATTTTCCCTCCATTTCTAACCTTTCTTGCCTTTTCAAAATAAGCTGTGTAGTTGACATTCTCTTCATTTTCCCAGTTGCCGAAATTGGGCATAGCTGAGGGATGCTGCAAGGAGAAAGCATGAAATGAAAAGCTAACCACAAATAGACGAAATGGGTGCTCAGGCTCTACAGCATATCATGAACAGACAGCTCCATGACTCACTAACTCCCTCATGCAACTCCATGAGGGATGCTGCAAAAGCATGTCATTTCAATTATACATGTCTTAAATTGCAGAAGCAAGTTGAATTCCAGATGCTAATTGAGAATAAATGAACGCCAAATGAGGTTCTATCCCTGAGGAGGGTTACCATCTATTATACTAATTACACATTTCGTCCGAGAGCAATAATTTAAGTGATCCTACATCGATTGTGTATAATACATAAAGAAAACAAGGCCAGTATAATGGTAAAGTGACCAGAAGGTGATGAGTTCGCTGAAAAGAGCAGGAGAAAGTCTTTGTTGACGCATGTGAGATTTACCTTAAATTGGAAACTGATGTTGTATGAAAGATTAAAAATGAATGCTATTTAAGTTGCATTAAATTTAAATAATTAAGAGTTTTTATTATTGCAATATGAGAAGTTCTATGTTATTGTCTAAGTTTATGTTTATGAAAGGTTATTTTATATTTGCACGGTGTTTTGTATAAAAATTCTATAGTTTTATGGAATTCATTTGAAAATCCACATTTTGTTTTTAGTATAAACAAAAATTTATATTTCACTAAATCTATAGAATTGGTTATAACTAAACTAAAATTCTATCAAATTTAATAGGATTTGCAAATAAATTCTAAAAATTGTAATTTTTTCATTATGACAAAAATATCCTTAGTTAAAATATATTTTTCAGTTTATTTTCTTTTTTTTCTTTATTTCTCACACACTTTCTTTCTACTCTCTCCCCTTTCTTTTGTGTTTTTTATATTTACTCCCCTCTATCTATATATTATAGTCCATATTTCCTTTTTTAGAAGTCCCGAAAAATAGGATACTTTTCATATTTAGATGTTAGTTTAGTTATAAATTATCAAATTTGCCCATTTCATTAATTGTCAAATATGTCTATACTAATAGTTAAACTTTAATTTTTTTTGCATTGCAATTTTCTATTCCTTTTTCTTTATTATTTTAATATTTTATGATTAATAAGATTTTACCATGAATGAAAAAGTCATTTTATATACTACCAACGTTAAATAAATGAAAATACTTTTTTTACTAAATTTTATAAAATTTAGTGCACTATAGTAAATAATATAAAAAGACATTTTAGTAAAAAAAGTGACTAAACCTAATTTCCTTATGTAAAAAAAAAGGGCCTATGATATTAGGACGAAGAGAGTATAAAATTTTAAAGAAATAATGCAAGGATAATTTTATATAATAAAATATTTTATTGAATTCTACATTTAAGTTAAACACAAAACTTATTTCATTTGAAATAAATTCTATTTTTTATATAGTATATCAAATATAGAAATTCATTTGCAAATTGAGCTAAACATTATGCTAATGTACTTAAAATTTCAAAAGTCAAGTTGTTACTAATTGTAGCTATTTATGTGTTTCTATTTTGCAAAATCTTTTAAACCCTCAATTGTTTTCTTTTGGTTCATTGTAATAAGAATTATAGTTTTAAGTTGCATTTTCACAATTTCTATTTCAAGAACTTTTAATCAATCATTTATATTGGTGTGAGAGCCATATAGTCTTTGCATAGTGTAATTAATTAATCAGTGTTGAGTGCTAAACACTAGTTAAGTGTTCATTTTGTGGCAGCATAAAATGACTTCCTCCAATAGTTCACTTGCAATTTCAATATTTAATAGTGAATGTTAACTATTCAGGTTGTTAAAATGAGGTTTCATTTGCAATCTCAAGGACTTTGGCAAGTGGTTGAAACTGATGTAGATCCACCTGCCTTGAGGGTCAATCATGCCTTGGTTCAAATCAATGATCATGAAGATGAGAAGCTAAAAAAGGATAAACCCCTCACCTATATTCATGAAGGACTTGTAGATCACATCTTCACCATGATCATAGATATACAAACACGTGAATAGGTTTTGAACAACTTAAAAAAGAATTAGAGCGCAGTGATAGAGTTAAAATTGTCAGGCTCCTTACCTTAAAGAGAAAATTTGAACTAACGAAGATGAGCAATAGTGAATCCGTCAAAGTGATGTGAACCAAATTAGGAGTAAGTTTAAAACTATAAAGAGTGAAGGGAACTATTAAAGTGATCTCATTCGAAAGGAGGAGACATCATACAAGCTTCAAATCTTGTCATATTTAGGGCTGTTATATTTGGACAATCTTCTTCACAAGGGTAATATAGTCATTTCTTTATTTTCATTTCATGTGTGAATTTTCAAAATAAAATTTACAAGTCCAACTCTACAAATGGAGAAGATTGCATAACAAATGTTCTAGAAGATTCTAGAATGTTCTAAGAAGGCTCTAGACTATTTCAAAAAACTTTGAAGAATATTTCAAACATCTTTTAGTCGAAGAATAATATTTTTAAAGATGGGAGGTGGCCCATCTGGTAGAAGAAATCAATAAAATCAAATAAAATATCTTCCAAGATATGCAAGATCTCAAAAATATTATTCTCTTCCTTTTTTGGCTAAATTCTACTTCCTTTAGAAAAAGTTTTTCTTTTGTTTCTTGAATTGTAATATGAGATAATATTTAGGAATTTTGGATGCATGCTTAGCCAAATAGGCATATGAAATTTTTCCTATTTCGTTTATTTCTTATTTCTAGAATATGATTTACATCTTTTATTCCTAGTTAGTAAGTACTGTAATGCCTATAAATAGGTCATCTAAACCATGTATTTGGACTTAATTTTGATCAATATAATTCTTATTTCTTGTAAGAAATTGTTCTTCTCTTTAGTTCTTGAAAGAACTTTGTAAGGTTATTTAATTGAGGGTTTAAGTAGTTTTGCAAATTTATTTAATTCTAAACTTAAAATTGATTTAGTTTTTTTTAGGTTTGGTTTTAGACAACCTTTAATTCATTGTAACTTAGGTTACTAAATACAAGTTATCGAGAGGTATAGTTAGGAATTAAAGTTCTTTACTTGATTCTTGAACGTTCCTTGAGCAAAAGTAATAACATTGAATACGGGTTTGGGACAAGTTACCTACATTCGTTTTATTTGGTATCAAAGCTTAGACTTCAAAATCAAGTACGTATCTTTTATTTATCTTATTCTTTGTGTTCTTCTTATTCTAATCGTTTTCATTGTGCTCATTCTTCTCTATTGGTTTTCTTCTTCTCCTTTTCTTCAAAATCATTTTCTTTTGTGTTCTTTTTAAAATTGTTTCTTTCATCTTCGTTACTAATTAATTATTTCAGAAAAAAAGAGTTTGTAAATTGCACTTTGTTTCTATGAATTAGGTTTCAACTAGTTTGTTTCTTTGTGATTAGCTTTAATTATTAAAAAAAAAGATGTCTAAAGTAAAGATGTCTAAAGTAAAAAAAAAAAAAGAAAAAAAGAAAGAAAAGAAAAAAGAAGTTTGAAATTGTAATTTGGTGATTTAATTCTTATTATACTTGATCTGTCTTCTTTTCGTTTGTTTTTGTTTGCTTCCATTTGTTTGCATTTGTTTTTGTTTGCTTCTGTTTGTTTTCGTTAGCTTTTTTTGTGAAAGACAAGATTAAGTTGGAATTACTTATTTGCTTTATGATTAATCTTAAACTTGGTAATAGTAACTTTAGTTCTAAGAGAACTAAGAGTGGTAAAAGGCAATAGCATAACCTCATTAGAGGATAAAAGTCTATTTTATGAAAACACGAGTGTGAGTATCATAATTTGAAAGTAAACACGTGAAAGAGTGCATTGTAAGGATTTCTTTTATTTCTTGCTTTTTGTTTCTAACAATGGCAAGTTGGGAAGAAATAAAAGAGTCTCCTGAATTTAAGTACCCCATGGATGTAGTGAATCAAACAAATGAGGACAAAGTAAAAAAAAAAAAAAAAAAAAAAGGAAAACTACCACCAACACTACTAAAATAATATTAAAGCAAGCAAGAAAAGGGAGATGGCAATATAAAGATGATGGAGAGCCCATAAATGAAATCCAAAACTACAACATAGGGAGCATAAAGATGAAAACCCAACTTTTCATAGAAGAAGTGATTCCGAAGAATACTTATCATGGGAAAAGATGGTGAAGTCTATCTTTGAATACCACGACTATTGCGAGAAGAAAAAGGTAAAGGTTGCTACTACTAAATTTAAAGGTTGTGCCTTGTTATGGTGGGATCAAGAGTAGTTAACTAGAAAATATTGTGGAGAAGACCCTATTTCTACTTGGTAAAAGCTAAAGAAAAGAATGTGAAAGATGTATGTACTAAATTCCTATAAAAATTTGTACAATCAATTTTAAAAGCCTATGCAAGTTTCTAGGAGAGGTAAAGAATGCTACCAAGAGATTGTTGATGAGATACCACCATTGGAGGTTTGTTCCAAAGCTCAAATTGAAATTCTCATACATGATGATATGTTGGTTACAAGTAAAAAATGATGATGATGATCTTAAAGAAGAAAAAATAATAATAAGAGAGAGAAAAATGTACATGAGAGAGAAAAATAAATAATTATGTAGCAAAAGGAGAGCTGTGAGAATACCATAGAGAGGTGTGAGAAAAAAGAGGAAAAGAAAGAGTTTAGAGAGGATGCATAAAACAAAAGAGAGTTTAGAGAGGATGCACAAAACAAAAGAGATGTGCATGCACAAAGAGAGCTTAGAAAGGATGCACAAATAAAAGGGATGTGCATGTTAAGGAAGTAGGTGAGCAAGAGCAAAATTTTTGTATAAAAAGAGTGATATGAGAGAAACATACTTTTCACCAACACTCATGACCATATTTTTGTTTCAAGGGACATATTTTACTACTAATGATTTATATGATATTTTGTATAGTGCTTTTGTGTCTCTTTTAAAACGGTGTGAAGAATTGTTTTCCAATAAGGAGGTACTAAGAAGATTACTATCCATGAAAGAAGATTAGCATCAAGTAGACTTCATTCTTGGTTCCATGGTTATTAATGAAAAGGAAAGTGCAATAATGGAAAAGAGCAAGGTTGAAAGGGAGTTATTTTCTTCAAAATCAATAATTGCACCTTTATGCAAGGAGCTTTCTTTTGATTTTAAATTGTATTTTTGCTTCTAACAAAATTCCTTTTAGCTATATGCTTTGTTTTGCAACTTATAAACTTAACTTCTCTTTATCTAGAATTTTTTTTTTCTTTTTCAAATTTATTTGATGCTTTAGTTTTTATTCAAACTAGGTGAAAAAGGCAATTTTTCAATTTGTGTTCTACTAGTAATATTTTTTTGTTTAGATGAAATTCTTTCAAGCTTTGTTTTGATGAATGTGTGCGATTTATATTTGAACCTAGTAGAAAAATTTGGATGCATACATGGTATTCCAATAGAAGAGAATTTCCTTTTGTGACCACATGGATTGGTTGCTATAAAAAGAAATCACAAGGTAAGGAAAGTGTGGTTACCTATGTTTTATTGCGAAGGTATGAATTTCTTTTTACTTTAAATGCTAAATTCTTAGGTTTTGAATACATTAAAGAGTTATATATGGATGGTCATGATTTAGCAAGTTCTTTCATACTGGTGAAAAGATTGCTTTTGAAAAATACTTTAGGCATTATGGATCTTTGTTTAAAGACAATCAATTGTGTGTGCCTAAATGTAATTGGCATAAGTTTCTAGTTAGAGAAACACATAAGGAGGGGTTTAATAGGACATTTTGGTATGCTAAAAATTTTAGATGATTTGCATTAACACTCCTATTAGCCTAACATGCAATTAGATATGCAAAAAATTTGTGGTAGGTGTCTTGCATGCAAACAAGCTAAACTCAAAATTAAACCACTTGGATTGTACATGACTTTACCCATTCCTAGCAGACTTTGGATTGATCTTTCTCTGAATTTTGTTTTAGATTTATCTAGGTCTAAAAGTGGTAATGATTCAATTTTCGTGGTGATTGATTACTTTTCTAAAATGACACTTTATTACATGTCATAAAACTAATGATGTCATTTACCTTGCTCATCTATTTTTCAATGAGATTGTGCGATTGCTAATTTGTTTAATCTATGAATTTTGTTTTAGATTTGCCTAGGTTTAAAGGTGGTAATGATTCAATTTTTATCGTGATTGATTGTTTTTCTAAAATGACACACTTTATTGTATATCACAAAACTAATAATGTCATTTACCTTAATAATATATTTTTCAATGAGATTGTGTAATTGCTAATTTATTTAAAGTAAGGGTGTTCCAAACTACATAAGGAAAGAAAAGTTCATCTTGTTGTAATTATGAGGATCTATATATAAGACAAGTATTTGAGTTATTTTTGTTATTACTTACGTTTCTTTTTATCTTAATATAAGTCAAGATTCGAGGGCAAATTTTTTTAAGAGAGGGGATCTGATGTGAACCAAATTAAGAGAAGTTTAAAGCTATCAAAAATAAAGAGAACTATGAAAGAGATCTCATTTGAAAGGAGGAACATCATAAAAACTTCAAATTCTGCCATATTTGGACAATGTTCTTCGCAAGGGCAAAATAGTCATTCTTTATTTTCATTTCCTTTGTATATCCTCAAAATAAAATCTGCAAGTCCAACTTTACAAATGAAGAAAATTGCACCAACAATATTTTAGAAAATTCTAGAAGGTTCCAATAAGGCTCTAGAATATTTCAAGAATATTTCAAGTATCTTTTGGTGGAAGAATAATATTTCTAAAGAGGGGAAGCAACACATATGGTAAAAGAGGTTAATAAAATCAAGTCAAATGTCTTCCTAGATATGCAAGATCTCAAAAATATTATTCTCTTCCTTTCTTGGTTGGGTTCTACTTCCTCTTTAGAAAAGGTTTTTCTTTTGTTTCTTAAATTGTGATATGAGATAATATTTAGGAAGTTTGGATGTGTGCTTAGCCAAACTGGTAAATGGCATTTGGACTGTAATGTATTTGGACTTAATTTTGATCAATATAATTCTAATTTCTTGTGAGAAATTGTTCTTCTCTTTAGTTCTTCAACGAACTTGGTGAGGTTATTTAAGTGAGAGTTTAAGTAACTTTACAAACTTGTTTAATTTTAAACTTCAAATTGACTTAATTTTTTTTAAGTTTGGCCTTAGACACCCTTTAATTATTTGTAGCTTAAGTTGCTATATACAAGTTATCTAGAAGTTTAGTTGGGAATTAAAGTTTTTTGCCTGATTCTTGAATGTTTCTCAGCAAAGGTAACAACACTGAATACGAATTTGGGACAAGTTACCCACATTTGTATCACAAAGAGTATTCTGTAAAATTAATGGATGTAGTCAACAATATGAGGCTTCTGATGGGGCAAGTACCACAAAGTTGTGGAAAAGATCATGGTCTCAGTACTGAAGAATTTGAGGCCAAGATATCTACAATTGAAAAGTCATATGACATGCAAAGACTCACAATTGCCAAGTTGATAAGTAAGCTCCAAGCTCAAGGCATCTATTAGGTTGTTAAAGGTTCATTTTAAACAAGTCAAAAGGCAAGAAGCCTAAAAACAGACATGGCAAGAAATCTGAGTCTGACAAGGCCAATAATGGCAAAACTATTGAAATCTCAAGTGCACCAACAAGAAAGGCAAATTCCCAACTTGTTCTCATTGCAAAAGAACATATCATGCTATGAAAGATTCACAAGGATAAACCTAACAAGCTTGGTCACACTAAGAAGTATCACGGAGCTAAGAAAAACCTAACTCAGCAACGACCCTAACAATAGGCAAATGTACCTAAGGAGAATAAAGAAGATGGTGAGCATTTGTTTTTGGACACTCAAGCATCGAATGCTTCTGATTTCCAGACTTGGGTTATGGGCAGTAGGTGCACCAGTCACATGTCCAAACTTTTGTCTATCTTCAGTTCCATTGATTGAGCAAACTAATAAGAGTGAAGTTAGATGATGGTAATCTTATGCAGGCCAAAGGGAGAGGTTCAATAGCCATTAACACCAAAAAAGCCACCAAGATTGTTACTGATGTTCTTTATATTCCAGAACTAGATCAAAATTTACGAAGTGGTGCTCAATTCCTAAGAAAGGGATATATAGACTCATTTAAGAAAGATTTTTGTTTTATTATTGATGCACATGTATATGAAATAGCTAGCGTCAGATGACTAGAAATAGTTTCTATTTGAAATTTGATCTAGTGGAAGGTCTTGTCTTTACTGCTAGTGCTAATATTGATGACAGTGTTGTTTGGCACAAAAGATATAGGCACTTCAACTTAAAGTTACTGAAGTTGATGCAATCTGCTGGTATAGTAGAGGATATGCCAGAGATTTCTGTTTATGTTGAGAGTTGTGACGGCTGTGAGTTGGGAAAACTGCACAAACAGCTATTTCCTTTGAATATGGTAAAAACTTCCATTTAAAAGCCTGAATTGGTCCATTCAGATATATGTGGACCAATGAGGACAACCACCTTAAGCAAGAATGTTTTGTTTTTGTTGTTCATTGATGATTTTAGTAGAATGACTTGGGTTTATTTTCTAAAAAACAAGTCACAAGTCTTTTGTCTTCAAAAATTTCAAGAAGTTGGTGGAAACTCAAGAGTGGTTTTAAATTGAAGGTGCTCAGAACTGACAATGGTAGTGAGTACACTTCATGTGAGTTTAATTCCATTTAGGTTGGACTTGTGCATCAGCTGACTCCCACATTCTCCGTAATAGAATGGAGTGCCTAAAAGGAAAAAATAAGACAGTGTTGGCAATGGCAAGTTGTATGTTGTTTAAAAGAGGTTGCAACTTATTGATTTGATGATTAAGGCTCTACCTAGAGTTAGATTGGAATTTCTGATATTGCAGTTCGGAGTGTGCAAGGCAAATCTGAAGGAGTGTCGAAGCATGTGAGATTTACCTTAAATTTGAAATTGATTTTGCATGGAAGATTGAAGATGTGTACTACTTAGTTAATATTTAATTTTAAATGTTTAAGAGTTTTTATTGTTAAGATATAAGAAGTCTTAGTTATGGTCTTTAAGTTTATATTCATGAAATGTTATTTTATGTTTAACGTTCTTAGAACTTCTATAGCAATTTGTTAATCCATATCTTGTCACCTTTAACTACATAAAGACATCCATTTCGTACACAAGACATGATATCCTGAATACTTTTTTTTTTTTGAGAAAATATTTATCATATTTAACAGAAAATTGGACATCTTGTATGTGAATGATAAATCTGGGTTCAGTCAGCTTAAAGGTTGAATATATTCAGAAATTTTCAAAAGCTACGAGTGTCTATCATCACACTAGCGTTTGCTCAACATGGATCAGCTCCTAACCTGCTTTGATCCTGTGCCATGAGTTTGTTTGTGTGTGCGCAATATTAATGAGACCATCATCAAAAAAAAAATTAAGCACACACCATCACTGTAAGACACAAAAAGGGCTTGTTTTGGCAAATCCTAACTAATATTATCGAGAACCCGACTAATAATGACACTTCATTTAGAGAATAATATATCTTAAAACCAGATTTAATCCTTCTAGCAGTAATCCCTTTGCTTCCACCATTAACACAACTATTCCAAGGAAGGAATCCTGCTCAATCATCTTTTAACATTTTTCTAGCTTCTGACAATATTTTGGGCTATAGAAATGAGACCTAGAATTCTTATCCTCAATATTATCAAATCACTTTTGAAAAAATGGGCAATAAAGATCACAGCATAATACACCCACTACCTAGATGTATAATTCACCGAAAAGAAAGAAAGAAAGAAAACTGAAAACAAACATGCTAAAGTTGAAAATCATGTTATAATTCAATGATGAATGTACACAACACATGAAAATCAGGAAAGGAGATATTTAGAAAGATCAAGAAAAGGTGAAACAAGAACTTACTGCCATTGGAAATGCAAACCCAGAAGAGAAAAAAAAAACAACTCGCTAACAAGGGAATGAAGCACTCCTTGCTGTTTCTTCTTTTTTTAACTTCAGGAATCCGGCAGACGAATGTAAGTATGCTTGGAAAGTTCCTTCACAAAGGCCAAGAAATAAACATACTTCCAAAAGGCTTGAACAAGAAAATTTGGTAATAATTTAAGGGAAAAAATGAGAGAAGAAAATACCATCAAACTGTTGACTTGTGTCATTCGTACACTGTAGTTCTTGACTTCTTTGTGTATTTGTTTTTGGCTATGTACGTACCATGTTTGCTATTTATCATGACGAGGAGTTCTTGCCACTGCGGATCCACGTTAAGTGGCTCCAAAAAAATCGAAGCAGTTAGTAACCAGCGGAAAGTGGCATTTGAATTGCGTACACCAAATATAAATTGAGGGTTCACTTTTCTTTTTTTTTTTAAAAAAAAAAAAAAGCTCTCCCAATAAGAATGATATATCCCATTTGAATTATTAGGTAAAATTATTTAGTCCAGGCATCATGTAATGTACGTCCTGTAATTTTAAGTGATTATATATATATATATATATATATATATATATATATATA